>WNGS01158745.1:15464869-15520369 GCA_020271785.1 Procambarus virginalis
GTAGGGGATAGAAAGAAGGGAGGGGAGGGAGTAGGGGATAGAAAGAAGAGAGGGGAGGGAGTAGGGGATAGAAAGAAGGGAGGGGAGGAGTAGGGGATAGAAAGAAGGGAGGGGAGGGAGTAGGGGATAGAAAGGAGGGAGGGGAGGGAGTAGGGGATAGAAAGGAGGGAGGGGAGGGAGGGAGTAGGGGATAGAAAGGAGGGAGGGGAGGGAGTAGGGGATAGAAGGAGGGAGGGGAGGGAGTAGGGGATAGAAAGGAGGGAGGGGAGGGAGTAGGGGATAGAAAGGAGGGAGGGGAGGAGTAGTAGGGGATAGAAAGGAGGGAGGGGAGGGAGTAGGGGATAGAAAGGAGGGAGGGGAGGGGAGTAGGGATAGAAAGGAGGGAGGGGAGGGAGTAGGGGATAGAAAGGGGAGGGAGAGGGTAGGTTATAGTATAGAAGGAGGAGGGGGTAGGGGATAGAAAGAGGGAGGGGAGGGAGTAGGGGATAGAAAGAAGGGAGGGGAGGGAGTAGGGGATAGAAAGAAGGGAGGGGAGGGGGTAGGGGATAGAAAGGAGGGAGGGGAGGGGGGTAGGGGATAGAAAGGAGGGGGGGAGGGGGTAGGGGATAGAAAGGAGGGAGGGGAGGGGGGTAGGGAATAGAAAGAAGGGAGGGGAGGGAGTAGGGGATAGAAAGGAGGGGAGAAGGTAGGGGATAGAAAGGAGGGAGGGGAGGGGGTAGGGGATAGAAAGGAGGGGGTGTAACAGCCCTCGCTACCCTCCTCTCATAATTTGTTATTCACGTAACTGGTGAAATTTGTATCTGGGACTAGCAGTTATTTTACAATTATTCCTTCAGTTGACGTCTTGGCTGCATAGGTGTTTTATAATCTATTGAAGAATTTGTCTTGAATTTTAATTGCAACTAACAGTATGGATATTTGATTTGCACATAATGCTGCCCTTTAAATGGTAATATTAAAAATTTTTATTGTCACCATGTGAACATAGTGGTGGATTATTAAGTTGTTACAATTCCCTGCATTGTTAATTGATTTAGGTTCATGATTCTAACTGTTAGTCTGGCCAAAAATGCGTTTGATAGAGCTGCGCATGAACCCTATATGAACTTGATGCCTATGATTTCACAACCACTGTAGCTAAACGGAGAAAGTGCGGGGTATTTTACTTAATTATTTTGTAATCCAGTTTTGAAATGTTTGTTGTACAAGTGTTTAATAGTGTGTATCGGGTGATGCAAGGTGAGCACGAGAATGCACTCGGAACTCCATCAGTTCCACCATAACAAAGCGCTTCTTCTCTGCACGGTTGAACAGCAAAACAGATGACCCTTTCTCTTGACCTGGTTTACGGGGAGGGGGGGGGGGGCGTCGTGGGCCATCTAGGTGACCTGGCGTGAGTATGGGGCGTGGGATTCGTCCCACCCGCCTCGCAAGCTGTTGCTGCAAGATTATTATCCCCCCCCTTCTCCCCTCCCCCCCCCCACGCATCTTCCCTTCATGTGGGGATGCTTTGGTGAGAGATGGTACGGCCTGTCGAATAGCGGGTGCGGTGTTTAGTCTGTGATTGGCATTGGAGAAGGGATGGTGCTCGTTTCGGGTGGACATGGAATGTTAGTGTCGCAATGTTGGATGGGGGTTACACGTATTGTTTATATGATTGCAAGTAGATATGATTGAACCATTATTGATAGACGGGGCGCATCCGATCCCACGATCGTCGTTGCCCCTAAATCAACAACATTGATAGGCATAAGCTGTACAGAGTACTGTTGTTGTAAGAAAGAAAAGGATGAGATACTAGGGTTTGATCTTGGCAGTAACTAGGTGGTGTGAGGTAGATGTTGTGCTTCACATGTCCACCTTGACAACTTTATGACTACTAAATCATTGTTTATTACTAAAGTATCTATACTTCCTCAATGCAAACCTGCCGTTGATCTTATAACATACCGTGTCTTTTTAAAGTTTTATTTTAAATAACTTATTGTCTAGAAAGTACAATTTTGTTTTAAAGTTTGGGTTTCTGGTATTTAAATTACCTAAATTGTAATTAGACCATAATTTTACTTTAGCAAGAGCCAAATGTAAGTCGTCATTAAATTTGATTTTCGCCGGCTATTGCACAAAATTTGCGTGTGAAAGCACTATATTATAATCTTATAATTTCTCATAATTATTTTTTTCTTTTCAGCTGGTCGTGGGTCGGGGTCGTCAAACCTGCCGCCGCTGACATTTCACCAAGTATGTGGCGACAACGTGCGCATCTCCAACGACGGCAAGGTTGCGCGTAGGGCAGAGAGCTTCTGCAAGGGCATTGCCTTCTCCAGTCGCCCCATCAAGATAGGCGAGCGCGTATGCTTGCGTCTTCTGGAAGTGTCCACTAACTGGTCGGGAGTCATCCGCTTTGGGTTTACGTCACAGGACCCGGCTGGCCTCCGTGACGCACTCCCAAAGTATGCCTGTCCTGACCTGACCAACAAGCCGGGCTACTGGGCCAAGGCTCTCGGTGAACGCTTCGCCGAACAAGGCAGTGTTCTTTTTTACTATGTCGACTCTACCGGAGATGTTCACTTTGGTATCAACGGTGAAGAGAGAGGCGTGTTCTTCGGTGGCGTAGACACACGCTCACAACTCTGGGGTCTGTTCGACGTGTACGGCAACAGCACAGCAGTGGAGTTTCTGGACCCACTCGCCCAGCTCAACAACAGAGTGCGAATAATGAATGATCTGAGTCCCGGTTCTTCTGCGGCCAACTCTAGAGTGTTGCCTCAGTCGCAAACTCAGGTTCCATCCCAACAGGCACCACCACCACAAACACAGCCACCACAGCCGCCAAGACCAGACTCTGGCGTTGACAGGTTACAACCGTCCATGGCACAGCTGGCATTGACACCCCGGTCTCCCGACGTCCTACCTCTGCGGCACTACGCCCACACAACCTTCACGCCCCTTCCCTTCCATCGTGTTCGTGGCCGGAACGTACGCATGAACAACGACCGCACTGTTGCAGCTCGCACAGAGACTGAATACTCTCATGGCTACGTCTTCACAGCCCGGCCTCTACGGCCCGGGGAGAAGCTAGTGGTGCAGGTTCTCCACACAGAGGCCATGTATGTAGGCGCCCTCGCCTTTGGTTTAACGTCATCCAACCCAGCTGGATTAGAACCCACAGACCTTCCTGAAGACTGCGACCTCCTGCTTGACCGTCCTGAATACTGGGTGGTGAGTAAAGATGTGGCAGCTTCCCCACAAGCCGGCGATGAGCTGGCCTTTGCTCTCACACACCACGGCGAGGTTACCTTCTCGCGGAATGGCGCCACCCCGCAAGTGTTCATGCACGTGGATCATACTCTGCAATTGTGGGCCTTCTTCGACGTCTACGGCAACACCAGCAAGATTCGCAGCCTAGGTGTCACCCACGAAACGCAGCAGACTTATGCACAACAGAATGGTGAGTTGGCTTGGATGTTGCTTGAAATGTTGGGGGAGGGGAAAGATTGATTTATGATGTGCAGTACATTTGCCCAAAAGTTCAAACATACCACTTGCACTTACAGTATATTGTTTTTATACCTTTGACTCTAAATTACTGTTTTTTTCTTGCAGCTTCGAATTCTCCTCCTCGTCGCCCAGATCCCGTGGGGCGCCCATCTCATCCTCAGTTATCACGGGCATCACCCCTGGTAGTGAGCTTGCCGCCCAGCCCACCCTCTCCACCCGCCACCCACCCTCACCCAGCACCCCCGGTGCCATCCTCTCGTGACACGCTCGGCGGTCACGGTACAATGTCATCAGTGTACAGTGGTGCCTACATGGAGCCAGTGTCTGCCACTTCCACCTTGACCTCCATGGGCGAACTACCAGCCGGTACCGCCCTGCACGAGTGTACTGTCTGCTATGAGAAACCCGTAGACTCTGTGTTGTATATGTGCGGTCATATGTGTATGTGCTACGAGTGTGCGCTGCAACAGTGGCGAGGGCGTGGCGGTGGTCAGTGCCCCATCTGCCGTGCCGTGATCCGGGACGTGATCCGCACCTACCGGTCATGACGGGGTCCCCCGGACTCCCCAGACCCCACGCCCCGCCCACCACCACCACCACCCGTGGGTCAACAGCCCTCGGGTCCACGTGTGGACGTGAGTGTGGACGACCCGTGATACCTGCTCATACCAAAGGTGGTTTATATAGTGCCGCGCCTGGCGCTGGCCAGGGCCGCAATGTCTAGTCCTGCCCTGCCGCTCATACCTCGGTATGTGCTGCGCCCCCCTCCCATTGTCTCTGTATGCGAGATCTGCGTTTGGTGTGGCCCCTGGGTGTTTCGAGCCCATGTGTGCTTGCGTGTGTGTATGTATGTATTTGTGTGTACATACAGTGTAGCCCTGGGTGTTTCCGGCTGCCCCCTACCTCTGGTCTAAGTCAGTTGTGTTAGTGTGTACATAAGCAAAAGTCCGGTGGGAGGGCACAGTCAGTCCCCCGCCCTCCACCCTTTATCCCCTGGCCATCGCCCCCTGCCTGGCCCTCTGTATATAGCTCCTCATTTATTTATGGGAGACCCACCCTGTCCTTGTAAACTCTATCATTGTTTTTATACTATGGGTACCATGAGAATAAATGGTTTTTTATATTCATTCACTGCATTATTCATTTTATTGTGAATGGGAAGCCATTGTTTCATTCAATCATTTCATCATCACTTGGAAAATTAAATAAAAATCCAGACGATTTTTTATCTTGTCTTTCATCCTAAATTAGGCTATAATGCCCAGTAAGGGCCCCAAGTGCTCTCGTGTGCTTGTAATAGTGGAAACACTGTAGTACTTGTACTGGAAACATCTTGTACTCAAATGGATAAAATACTCTGCTATAATTCTGAAATATATTTAACAAAAATGCCACTTATTTAAATCTTGTATCTAGTTATCTCCTGGCAACTTGATGTAACTCCAATCTACAAATTCTTACCCAAATTGCATTCGATTGAAATATTTTTTTCCTTATCTGAATTGCAGGATGGGTGAAAAATGCTTGCTCTACCCCCCCCCCCCCCCCTTTTTTCTTCTCAGTTGATGAAATCCACTTGATTTAATTCCATATATTTGTGCAGTTTAAGAGCCTAGCACGGTAAAATAATATACTTTTATTTTTGTTCTTTTACACAATTGCAATTTAATGTGGCAGGGATAACTAATAAAAAAACCTGGCTGGCCCCATTCTGGAAGCTGCAGGAACGGCAAGGAGCTGGTTGCCATGACGACTCAAATCTTTGCCTGGGTGGTCCCTCCCCCCTTTTGCTGCTTCAGCCAATAGTGCCTCCCTCCCGCCCTTTCATCATGCAGTATTGCAAGGGAAGACGGCATTCTCGTGCAAGTCCGAGGAAATTTATTGAATGGGAACACAAGTGCAGATTTAACAATATATATGGTATCGTTTGTAGATATTTGTCTTTAGTAACTAGGTTCTTTGAGGTAAATTTAGTATTAAGTTTGCGTTTACGAATTAAAATTTGCTAAGAGTACTTTCGGTAAACTACCAAACCCCCTATAGTAGTACTACATAATTGGTAGCCAATATACTTTTTAAGTACTGTTCATCAAAACATTGTATTGGGAGACCAATACAGTGTTAGGTAAATTTGCCTTCCAAGAAGGTAAACTTTCTTGCGTAAGGTATTTTCAGCTATACACAATTTACCAGTCTGAACTGTGTAGGACCCAAAGTTCACAGCCACAGCAGAGAGATGGTTAAGCAATTACACTATCGACCAGGTACCAAGGAGGACATTGATCAAACTTTCCTGAATATGTTAGAGGTTTTAGTTGAAGATTTTGATCATACGCGAGTATAGTATTATAGTGTGTGCGTGGTGGGGGGGGGGGGGTGAGCTAAGATGCTACAAGATTACATACCAGGTTATATTTAGCGCTCACATCTATGGTAGATGTTTGTATGGCTTGATTAACGAAACAGTCTGTGACTGCCACCTTTATTGGATCTTGACTTATAAACAGTAGATAAGGGGTGGACAGTATACCTCATTAATATATTAATGGAAGCTTTTTTGTTTCGCAATTTGAAAAAAAAGCCTAATGTGTTTAACTTTGCCAAATTTGTGGGAATATCTAATAGCAGAACTATCATGCCATTTGAAGGGTATTTATATATTGTTTATAGATTATATTTTATATGAAAATATATATTGTGTACATCTCGCTAAATACATAATGTATTTTACACAACAAACATTCCTTAGTTCCGTTTATAACAGAATTCAGAACTTCTCTGAGGGAGAATAAACTTAATTTCCTCGTGAAACTTTAGGTGATAGTTTCCTGGACATATTGCTACACCGAGGCAATAATGGCTAGGATTAGTTTCCTTAATAGACGCTGTAATGCACCTGCCTGCAACCGAGACTTAATTAAACTGTTTAATATAAACTGGTCTAGTTTTGGAGAAGTGGTGTGAGTGGTTAATACATTAGCATTGTACTTGAAGGGGGAATGCTTCAGTTCTTGGTTCTCTGCTCTCAAACGTCAGTTAAATACTGCACAGGATCACGGCCCCCTTTGTGATCTGTCATATTTACATTTAAAAGACGTACGTGGAGTCTGTGCTTGGGTTCATCCTATATAGATACCATCATATTGAAAATATTTTAAATTAATATTGTTCTTCATTGCAATATTTTTCCTTTGATCATGCCTCCCGCGTTTCTCACTTTTTTAGTGACGCCAGGTTTAGTTCCTTACTCTTTCTTCGTATCTGTTGGTTCTTTTCGGCTCTGGGAGCAATCTGGGGGTAAGTAAATAATTATCAAAAGAAGGCACCAAGCCGAATCTGGGGGTATACTTATGGACCTCCTCCAGGCCTGTTTTATATTTGATATGTATTCCATGCTGGAGTTACGTATTTAAAATTAGGCTAACAATGGTGCACAAGGTCTCCGAGCGTCTTTTATTCAAATTTGTGATGGAAACCGTATATTTGCCAATCTTGCATTTGTAGCTGAAAATACCCGGTTGAAGTGTGCTCCAAAGAGAGAAATCCGTTGTGGTGTTTACCCAGTGCTCACCTTAAGAATCTTAATTCCAGCGATAAACATGCAAACAAAGACATAAAACACGATACAGTACATATGGTGCTTTTGAATATATTCACATCCTTAACTGCCTACCGATACCAAATGATATTTACCCTGTATATGAATCAAATATACCTCGGAGTGACTGCCAAGTGGTGTTCGTTTCCTCTTTAGCGTTGACACAGGTCTCGGCAACTCGGCAACATTTGTCATTGACCTGTAGCCTAATAATAATAATACTTGTCTATACCGGACTCACGTTGTCTTAAAAAATAGCAAAGTTTTTATTATATGTTTACATAAACAAATATATCTTCTGGCCAAGTGCAACTGTCCCTAATTCATTTTTAGAGAATCTAACAAATAAATAACCAATATTTGCGTATGCCAGAATGCACTTTAAACAATATTTATGTACATAAAGAATATCACTATACGAATATTAATTACCAATTTGGATGGGCTCGCTGTCAACTGCAATGCTGTAGTCTAAGCTGTAGCTGGTGTACTGGGCAACTGGTGGTTCAGTCATGGCTGGCCAAGAGGCTAAGGTGGTGGTGGAGACGGGCGTCTCCGTCTTAGCTGGCTTCACATGGGAGCCTCATTGCCTGAGATACTCGACGCGTTGCTTCCCGGACTTCTGCAGTGTGATCAGATGACTTGTGCACTTGATCAGATTGCCAGGAAACTGGAAGGTAAGGGATGAGGTTCGCTATATTGACGTGATGTCCCGTTTTTCATTCGTGGGTCCTTTGTTAGGTTAGGTATGGGCAATTTAGTACATCAGTTTAGTGTGTGAACGCTGGAGAGAGCGGCCTGGCGTGAGAGCCCTCGGGGTTAAAGAATATAATTAATTATCCTTTCGATGAAGGGGATTGTTTTGCTTCATTTATTGTGCACCCATACCAATCCTGTGGGCGGTAGTAGAGAAGGTTTGAGGCACATAATGGGCTTAGGAATTGACTCTAAAATTCAATTAGCTAAGCGAGTTAGTCTTGATAAGCTAGTTACATAGTTTAGTGTATATATCAAAGAGTCTCTTTATAGCATAATGGGCTAAACAACTGGACCACGACCATTTTACATAGAATAATTTATGTTTAGAAGGTGAAACATCGCAAAATATTACCTTGAACAATTGATCGCAAGTGCATAAGAACACAGGTTATAAAGGCAAACTTGTTATAAATTGATATATAAGAAAAAAAATAAAAAAGAAGAACACAGGTTATAAATTGGCAAACCATTTTTTATTTCACATTAATTCCCATGTATAATTTGTTTATGGCATTAGACTATATGTAGGTCCAAGTAGTAGCAAAGTTGTTATAATAGTATACCATAGTCTAGACAAACGTACGGCGAGGGTTTGTATACAATATACAGCAAAGTATTCCAACCCCCCCCATTTCTTAGTGTATACACATTGATTAGTAAAGTTTGGTATGAATGCTGGAGAATTGTCAGTGAGCTAGGTAGTGGTGTCCGTGATACCCCTCGAGGCTGATAAGCTTTGGTCAACTACCAAACCAAAAGTAGAAATGTTATGTAATTTAGCTTCGAATTCAAATGGTTTGCATTAAATTTGGTAATAAGATTAATAACATGCGTAGCAGTTTGATAGACTAAAACATAAATGGCCAAGCTTGTGTTTAATTTCTTGACATGTAAATAATTTGGCCAACTTCATTGTGCTAACTGTACAGTACATGTTGTGTTAAGTGATGAAATTACATGCAAAATATTTTAATCTAACACTATTTTAGTGTTCGCAAGATAAACTGTATTCGTTATATTTCAAGGTTAAGACCTCTATTGAATTAAAGACCATATAATATATCTTTTGTGATGATTTTGCTTTAAATGGCTGACTTAACTCTGCTAGCTAGACTGTCTTCCATACAAAATCTCCTTCACACATTCTCTAATCTTAAAATTGGGCTAGTAAATGGGGAAATTATGTATTGTACACTCCTAAATAAGGTTAATGTTATTTGTTCACACAGTTCGTGGGTAAATAGGCAGTAATAAACAATCTTCTCTAACCTATTTTTGGAGGGTCTTGCCCCACTCTTATATACTAATGACACGGTTAATTTGGCTAATAAACTATACATGTGTCTACTTAACTTAATATTTTTGAAGAGTGGAACGGAAATTGTCTTCGTGTTTTGAATGTACCTCTGGTTAGCCACAAGCTTTTCCTGTGGAATTGTCTGGGTGTGAAAAAAATCTTATTGGTTTAGGTAATTAAATTGGCTGCCGTGACTACAGTATTGCCGAAATCGTCTTGGTTCAACTATGTTACAATCGAGATGCAATCTACAACTGAACAATGGAGAATTCCGGGTTCGAATCCCGGGCGGGACAGAAATGGTTAGGCGCATTTCTTATTACTTAATGCATTTGTTCACCTAGCAGTAAGTACGCACCACAAGAGTTAGCTTGTTGTGGGTTGCATCCTGGGCGGGGTCATTAATTCGACCTTGCCGGGGGGGGGGACCTCGATAAAAGCCTAACGTGTATGAAGTGATACACACACGGGCTTCCTGTCCGCCGCCACAATGAAATGTTACCACGCTGCCGTCAGCCCTGCCTGGTGGTGGTGGTGGAGCCAGCGAGCATCTCGATCGCTGGTTCCTTATCCCTTTATAAGGGGCGACTAGGAATTAATTTCTCTGGATCAATTTACAAATTTGTACTTATAATAGCCATCCACTTTCACCAAGAGCTATTTGCAAAATTTAGGATTATCCCAAAAGTTATAATAGCTGGCAGCCTACCATTTAATTCGACTGAAATTGCTAAAACTTGTGTTTTAATATACTTTAGGCACTACTATTGAGATCTACATACATTATTCACATTAAGTTACCTATGGAAATGTGTTATCGTACTTGGGAATCTTAATTCCTCTTGATACCAGCTGCGGTTTACGTCTTTTCGTTCACACAATCCCCCATAATATTGTTGGGTTATATGCACATTTATGTATGTTTTTTTCCATTTGAGAAAAAGAATAGATGCTTGTCTAGGTTGCGTTTGATCATTCCTAAAGTCCAGGGTCGAGGACAAATTAATGTAAGACATTGATCTAAACTGTGGACCTTCTAGCAAAGCTGGCAGAGCCTCAGGAACGGGTAACCTGGTACTGGAATTATACTTCACAGTAGTACTGCATTTAAAGGATTTGATACATTGTAAATTGGGAAAGGAAAGCACACAGCAACGGTAATTTTATTCGGCAAATAGATTAGGAGATGGTAGGAGAGGAAGGGTGACATTAGCACGACGAGGGGCACTGCGAGCCGGATGGTCTGGCGACGCACCAGTAATCTGGGTGTTGGCAAGAGTGACTGTCGTTAACAAGTAGGAAACATGAGAATTGCAGTGGGCACGGGTGTGTGCAGATGATGGGAAGTTTATGAGGAAGACGGAATGACTCGTGTGGCCTAGTTGTCAGTACTCATCGTGAAGATCAGCAAGAGTCTTCTAGGTCTTCCTGATGGTTAGTACTCGTCGTGGAAGGGGTAGCACGGGTGATCACTTATTCTAAAAGAAATAAAATCTTAGATCAGCAAATATGTAATAATACAATTCTGAATTTAGGGGTGCACAGATAAAGCGATTAGAATTAAAAAAAAAAAACCATGAACTATGTTCTAAAATCTAAACCATAAAGCCTTATAATTAATATCTAGTCCTTGTACCAAATTCAATTATACGTTTCCATTAAATATGCTAGATTGTTTTGAAAGATCCGCGTTGTTTATAGATTTAGCTACTCGGAATTAAAATGTCCATGTAGCACGGGCTATGGTGAGCGTAAAAGATCACCGTTGTTGTTTTAGATTCAGCTACTCTGAAAAAAAAGTTCCAAGTAGTACGGGCTATGGTGAGCCCGTAGTGGACTTCCCTGGCCCAGGAGCGATCTGTAAGCGAGTTGTGGTGAAATCCGCGTAAAAAGCTCCCCCTAATAAACACACACACGTGCACCTGACGTGCTCTTTGAATTAGAAACGTGTAGAGGGGGATACAATGAAAAATTATATCCCCCTCTGAACACATCCACAGCGTGATGATAGCGAGGGGACGGCCTCACAAGAGGCAGTAGTGGAAGCAAATAAACTATAATATATATATATATATATATATATATATATATATATATAATGTCGTACCTAGTAGCCAGAATGCACTTCTCAGCCTACTATGCAAGGCCCGATTTGCCTAATAAGCCAAGTTTTCCTGAATTAATATATTTTCTCTAATTTTTTTCTTAAGAAATGATAAAGCTATCCATTTCATTATGTATGAGGTCAATATGTTTTATTGGAGATAAAATTAACGTAGTTATATGACCGAACCTAACCAACCCTACCTAACCTAACCTATCTTTATAGGTTAGGTTAGGTTAAGTAGCCGAAAAAGTTAGGTTAGGTTAGGTAGGTTAGGTCGTCGAAAAACAATTAATTCATGAAAACTTGGCTTATTAGGCAAATCGGACCTTGCATAGTAGGCTCACAAGTGCGTTCTGGCTACTAGGTACGACATATATATATATATATATATATATATATATATATATATATATATATATATATATATATATATGCATGCAAACAAGCCTGAATGGTCCCCAGGACTAGATACAACTGAAAACTCACACCCCAGAAGTGACTCGAACCCATACTCCCAGGAGCAACGCAACTGGTATGTACAGGGATGCCTTAAACCACTTGACCATCACGACCGGACAAAAGGAAGTGATAGCCTGAGCTATATGAACCACTTCCCCGCCGGCACCTGGATGGTTATCTTGGGCATAGCATTTTATCAAATCACCTCATTTTTTGGGGCAACACGTGAGGAACACAAATGCAAACAAGCCAGGACTAGATACAACTGAAAACTCCATGTAGTTCGAGTCACTTCTGGGGTGTGAGTTTTCAGTTGTATCTAGTCCTGGGGACCATTCAGGCTTGTTTGCATTTGTGTTCCTCACGTGTTGCCCCAAAAAATGAGGTGATTTGATAAAATGCTATGCCCAAGATAACCATCCAGGTGCCGGCGGGGAAGTGGTTCATATAGCTCAGGCTATCACTTCCTTTTGTCCGGTCGTGATGGTCAAGTGGTTTAAGGCATCCCTGTACATACCAGTTGCGTTGCTCCTGGGAGTATGGGTTCGAGTCACTTCTGGGGTGTGAGTTTTCAGTTATATAATATATATATATATATATATATATATATATATATATATATATATATATATATATATATATATATATAATAAAACTATAAAACCTACAGGGGGTCGATTAATGGCAGGGTTTAGATTTCTATAAAGAGGTCGTGTTCACTATCATAGGCAATGTAGACCCAGCACACTCACTGGGCGCATGGAAACCCCTCGACAAACTCCCTGTTCCCGACAAGGACAAACCAATTCAAAGACGCTCAATCTTTCCGAGACGCTGCTACTCACTCGTTGGAATGACAGACACGGCCGTTGCACTCTAAGCTCTCCAGAAGCTCTATGTCCTCTGCTGATAACTGGAAGTCCCATACCTACAACATTAATAATGTTTTTACAACTTATCCTCAAGGTATGGGCTAAGTAAATCTAAATGTTTTCATTATTGGCGCATCAATAAGTTAAAACCTCATGGAAATGACAAACAAATCAAACGTGTCTCCTTACCTGGATGTTTGCCTCGATGCGAGACTTTGTGACAGATTTAGGGATCACTATCAGACCGCGGTCAAGCTGGAATTGTTAGTTTTATCAGAACTACACTTTTACGTACAACACAGGAACCAAAAAATAGACAGGAGGCCGCTTATTGCCCCAGGCTAGACAACAGCTATTATTACCCAACCAAAGATCCTTTTGTGTGTTTAACCTACACTTTAAACAAGTCAATCATCCTACACTTCAAATAAAAATGAAATTAGTTTGTACAGGTGTAATTTGATCATTTTAACAATTAAATTTCTGGTGTGCTTTTCCATTTTGCGATAGGGAACATCGCGAATTGGTACTATGTATTGCATTCTTTAAGATTGGTTCAAAAGCCAGTGAAAATTTTGTATCGCAAATTTGCAGATGATGCTGACCTGGAAGCGGATTAGGATTTGTGCAGGCGACTTCTTGTACTTCTCTGCCAGCGCCCTGACCTTAGGCTCCTCCGTCAGCACTGGGTCATTCCGTGTTGCCCACGGTCTGATGATAGCAGGATTTATTGTAATTATTTAAACGAGCAGAAATGCGGAAAAACAAACTTATTCGGGTTTATTCTTGAGTTTCAAGTTTTCCTGAAACACTCTTATATATTTATAACGCAATATGAGAGGCGCAGGTCCTGACCTGTCCGGGGAGCCGAGGGGACTGTACGCTGTCACAGTGATGCCTTTCCGTTGGCAAATTCTATCAACTTCTTTGGTTTAAATATGGATGTGACTCGATCTGAAAGAGATTCGTGTATGAAATTAATGATTTATTCATGTGTCTCATAACATTCTATTATCTTTTTCAATTATTATAAATTAAAGGTGAATTTAACACAGCCGATTGTTGCAGCTCCACCATTACCCACCTGGTTGTTAACAATGGGGACCTTGGCTACTTCAAGGACGCGTTCCAGTTGCCTCTTGTTAAAGTTGGAGACCCGATGGACGTCGCCAGGCCGAGGCTCACACACTCCTCCATTCCCGCCCAGGTGTCCACGTAGTCTGCGTCGCTGTACAGCATCTTTCCCGTGGCGTCTTGTGGCAGCATTTCGCCACCCTCCTGAAGGTTTAGTAGCAATGGTAGCCTAAAGAATTTTTAGTCTGCTCTTTTTGAGCCTTAAGACGCTTGGTTTGGTGTTTGGCTTTAGGTCAGTCAAGCGCGGGAGGGTTAAGGCAAGGTTAAGGCTACTGCAATAGCTTAATGACCAACCAGCAAGTATACTAGAGCGCTGAAGTATTGTATATTCAGAACTAAACTGTTATCGAGGACAGAGATATATACACAGATCTTCCCTGCTTCTACATGAATATACATTGAAAGTTGACACAGTATAGTGAGTCTGGAACTATGTTCAGGACTCGTGTATGTATACTTGCGGTGTGATGATAAAGCTATTAATAAACCCTTCCGTGGATAACAAAGATCTTGCCTACTACTCGCATGTTCTACATTGGATCGCAGAGCACTCTCATGTATTCATAAAAACGAATCTAATGATGTATCCCTCGTGAGAACTGACCTTGAAGCCTGTAGGCCAGTGTATAAGGTAGAGGTCGAGGTAGGAGAGGCCCAGGTGGGCGAGGGTTGTGCGCAGGGCGGGCACCACAGACTGCCTCTGGTGAGCAGTGTTCCACAGCTTTTCTCAACATGTAAATAAACATTACAGGTTAGCTGTATAGTTTCCCACTGTCGGCGATAGGAAGTCATATGTCCACCACCGTCTTTCCCTTACTCATCTTGGGTTAAGATGCGATCCTGATTGGCCCCCAAGCTATCAACTTATGTGACCCACAACAGTTGAACTCCCAGGTACATATTTACTGTTAAATGAACATTCAAAAATTTTGTAAAACAACTTGGACCACTGCTCTGTTGGGCGTGTGTTCCTTGTTAAGAGATCACATTTAGATAAGGAACCATCAATCAGGTACGCTCCGAACTCATTTTAATAAAGTTGCTACTTTAAATGTAAAACCAATTTGCTTACACCATGAAGGACAATGTATGATTGAAGAACTTCACGTAAAGAAAATAAATTATCGATACAAAGTTCATTAATTTCAAATGACAGTAAGGCAAATATGAATCTCTGAAATTGTCAAAAATGGTAACAATTACTATACATTTTATTTTCTTAGTCTGAACTCTAAAAGCAAAGATTTAATTAAACTTGTATTGGACTTGCAGACGTAATTGCTTTATATAATCTAACCCATATACAGCAGCATATAATCTGCTATTCCATTCAATACTTTTAAGCAATTGCAATTTATATATAAACTCTTTAAAAGAATGAACAATTCAGACAGTTTACACAAATTAACTCGTCCCCGATTATCGGCTGTAATTGTTGCATGGAGATAAAGTATTACAAAATTTACTCTGCAAATTTTAGCAAGCTAAATAACTTTTCAAGTAGAGCGACGTCTACTATATTGGCAATCTGTCAGACCTGGCCATACCAATGGGATTTCAAATAACCTTTATTATTGTCTTAAAGGCTCTGCTTAAATGAAAGCAACGGAAGGGTTGTGTTTATAGATTTTGAATTCATTTGACCCTGTGTGAAAGTGGTGGATAACAATGAGACGAACTATAGTTATCATTCAGCCGTGACCTTGCATGACGTTGGTCAGGCGACACTCGCGTAAATAGCGACACTCGTATTGACACTTCATTAAACCTTTCTATGTAGTATATATCGTTGAAATGGAAGTAAAGCTTGAGAATAGTTTCCAGAAAAGTCTAACATTTGTAGATGCGTTGGATACAGGCTCGTCGAACGCTGCCATAGTTAGCCGCACATACGAAATTATAATTGATAAGAATCACTTTGGTGCGCATGATAAGATTAGCATGGAGCCAATCTGCGCTATACGGCTTTCTATTTAAAGAAAACCTTGTTTTATCGTATAGTCCTAAAATCTAAGGTCCGCCACTTTCGTATAGTCTCACAGTATAAGCGCAACTGTAATGTTGCTAAGTCGACTGCATGCCCATACGAAATTAACAGATTCACACACATTGCAGACAGAGCAACAGGAACATTTCAATGGGGAGTCCTTGTATCAATATTACCTTGCTAGTAATGAATAGTTGGTCGCGAGTGACGGTGCCATCCTGGATCTTGGCCGTGATGGCGGCGCCTACCTCGGGTTCATTATCATAGAGATGGGCACAGTCGATGTGGCGGTAGCCGGCTGTGATGGCTGCCTTCACTGCCGCCGTCACCTCCCCTGGCTTAGACTGTGAAAAGGTGAACTCTCAGGTTTAGTTTATTTAAAATAGTTTAAAAATGTAGTAAGATGCATTATTAGAAAGCTTAAGTTATTAGAAATAACATTTTACACCATGCTATGTAGTAACCACATAAATTAGCCTCAGGTTAATATCGCACGAGTCTGTGTACTCAGTATATCATTCTTTGACGTTTGGGATTTTGATGTCAAAATATGGTGGTATGCTCGACCCGTCTTTAGATTTATTTTGACGTGTAAACCCCTTAAGGCCAAAAACTGATGTACTACAAAACATGGCGACTCGCAAAATTGATGTGATCTTGTTTTCTATTCGTGGGTCCTCGGTTAGGAGAGATTCTGGGAATTTAATACATCATTTCAGTGACGTTGTGAGCGTTGCTATCGTTAGGAAAAGGACGTCTGTTAAGCTTGTCGAAGTCCCTCACCTAAGCCAGCTCCTCGCCTTTCTGAGGAGGCAATGAGATTTATTTATTTATTTATTTATATACAAGAAGGTACATTGGGTTTGAGAGAATACATAGCATAGTATTTACAATCTTGTAAAGCCACTAGTACGCGCAGCGTTTCGGGCAGATAGAGATCTGTCCCAAAGAAGGAAATCTGCTCACGGTAATAGATTCACGACTACGTAATTAGTGTCATTATCAAATATCTATCCATGGCTAGGATAGGTTAAGGTCTGGTTAGGTTTCATTACGTTAATACGGTGTAATATTGTCCAAAACGTGAAATATGGATTTAGAGAAAGATTTAAGTGTGCCCTTGAATTTTGTTCACAGAAAACCAAATTATTCAGACTGTCTTCAAGAAAACGTGTTCAGCATGAACTTTCATATTTAAACAAACTATTTATAATATAGTTAGAGCTTGAAAATAATCTCCGTTTAGAACAAAGGTTCATTGCCAATTTACAAGTAGACTATTAACGGAACTGTAATATGCTTTCACACCTCTACAGTAGACTAACTACCGGGTATACCTGTTTACGTCGTGTAGTGGTGGTCATGGGTATAGGAATACAAGTCAACATTTATACAATAGACTAATATTTCTCCAATCCTGAACCTGTTTTCTTCTGAAGTAAATCATTATTGGAAAGAAATAACAAACGATCAACAGTGTTATGAGGCTGGGTTGTTTGGTGACGCCCAATGAACAAGTCCATGTCGTCCAGAGCCTGGTGTAATTAAAACTATTTCACTAACGAAGTTATAATTTTTTTAACAGCATTGCGAAAGTGTAACGCTAACGTAGTTTAAAAAATGATGCACAGTTAAGTAAATAATAATTCGTTGTGTCGGGACAGGCAGCCAGAGTGTATTCATACACGTTAGGGTAATATATCAAAGTCCTCTCACTCCTCCTCCCACTAAGGTCGAAATTACTGACCCGACCGGGATGCAACCCCACAACAAGCTGCTAACTCCTGAGTACCTACTTATTGCTAGGTGAACAGATACATTAGGAGATAGGAAATGTGCCTAACCATTTCTGTCCCGCCCGGGATTCGAACCCGGAATTCTCGATTTAGTAGAGAACTGCACTACCGGGTTTCCATTAGAAGGAATTGAACAAAATCGCTAAAGCCGCATACTTCATACGTAGTCATGCCAAGCGTGTGGAGAGGTATCAGTGTATATACAACATCGATTTTACTTAACAATTTTAATTTGTTAGGTACTGAAATTTATTTGAAATGTTAGAAAGTAAATTGATAAAACCAAATGATGAGATTGTGGTTTTAATATTGGACATGTTTGTCGAGAGGCCTCATAATATTCTCATTACATATATAGGTAAATCACTTCGGAATATTAAATAATACTCGATTAGTATTGTTGCACGAGTTAGAGATAATTTGTTCATTATATAAATTTTAAACTTACAAAAATTATAGGACTTACTTTCCATGTACCAAGTCCCAGTGCAGGAATTGACTTTCCATTTGCGAAGTTAATGCTACGAACTAAGGCAGCCATCAAGAAGAGGAATGTAGAAAACTAGTGGGGAGAGAGCGTGTATCCTCGGCACCAGCTCGCCACAGACTGCCACAATAGCCTGGCGCTTAATCTATCAATGCAAGTTCACCACCCGCTGGGATGGTGGGGGTAATAAGGAAAAATGTCAGCGGGAGGGAGAGTGAGGTGTCTTGCAGGAGAGGACGGTTGATGGGCAGTCTTTGTGGAGATGGTTGTAGGAAATAAGTGGTATTTAGGGGATGGGGTATTAAGGGAGGGGATAGGGTATTAGGGGAGGGAAGGGGGGAATTGCATTGGAGTAGAAAGAAGGGGAAATGGGTAGTCTTGGTGCATAGAAAATTGTGATTGTATAGAGCTCAGAGATAGGGAAATAGAAGAGAATTGAAATTATGTATAAGGGGCTGATGTTGATTAGAGGGGGTACTTCAGTGTGGGAGAGTAACTGTGGGAAAGGCAGTATCGAGTGTGGGAGAAGAGATAGGGTCTGCTTGAAGGGTGTGGGGGTAATATCAGTGGGTGGGTGAGGTGGAGAAAGAGGGGATGGGGGTTATGGATGAGTAGTCATGCTGAGAATGCAGTTGGTGATGTATCCTGTGCTGTCATACTTGAGTAATCTCCCAAGTTTCCCAAATGTTTGTTTCTCCTAGATTTAATTAATTTTTTGCATAGTGGCTCAATGTACGCTTTTCTGGAACCTGGCAAATCCAACACATACTTTATTTGTAGTGAAAATAGACGAGCATTCATCCCCAATTTTGGTCTCTGGAGGACAAATTCTTGTCCTCGTCCATGACTTTATCTAATTATAAATATTGTATACTTATTTTATCTATGGCAGTTAATACAATGCCTTCTCATTCATTGTTTTCTATTATGTTGGTATCAATGTGGAATATCCAGTCAAGTATACTAATACAAAAAATATATATATTTTCTGAATTATTTATTTCAAAGTGGGTTTTTATTGACATCAATTAATTTTCTCCTAAAATGTTCTTGGGTTATTTTTCAAGATAGTTAAAATAATTTTATTCTATAACTTCATTTAGTTCAGATTTTCTATGGATGCAAGTCTGTCATTGGTCTGTCCTTCTCAAACTCGCTCCTAATTGGTTATTATGCGCACCCCACACTCATCCTATGAGCACAAGTGGAAAAGTTGAGGCATGTAATGGATTCGGGCATTCAGCCCCAATATTCTCTTAGATAAGTTAATCTTTTACTTTCAAAACGAGTGTGTGCACTATTTATAAAGCTATCACCACGACCAAGAGATCCTAACACCAATTTATTTTAATTTATTATGGATCCCATCCTATGAGTGAGACAGTTTAGATTCATATAATTTAAAGTGCTGGACACTTTACTTAAAAGTCCAAAGTCAAACCATTTACATTTGTAGATAGTGTCAATCATGTGCATACCCTACCTACAGTAAGTAAACTTGGGATACTTACCTAAAATTTATGGTAGTATTATACCTCTTGGAGTAAAATAATTTTGTGAACATTTGTGATAATTCTATCAAATTTCTTTACATTCTATCCAGGCAATTTTTAGGCAAAACTTAATTTCCAAAAACTTTTTTTTTCCTTCTCTCCTAATGTGGCATTTAATTGAACTTCCTGTATGTAGCCTTAACTCTTGCGTATCAATTAATTTTGCGTCACCAGCACACTATGATGTTTAATTTCCAAACCCTTATCTGTTGATTTAAAAACTGAACACAATATGACAACACAATAACCAACCCAACAGCCTAACTGTATTACTAGTCAACAAAGCCCCCTTACCTTGGTCAATTTAAGAGAGCATCTTCCAGCTGTACCCCCTCCGGTATTGGGGTACCCATTCCAGCTAGTACAGCATTACATTATTCACGGGCCCTATATTTTTTGAGTTTTTAACTTGGTTTCAGGAGTACCCCCTGGTATTTATGTTTGTCTAATCAATTATTAATGTATTGGTCCAATTTCCTTCCTGCACATGGTTTACTTTTCCTATGTATACCCCTGACCATCACTGTCCTAACTATTTCTAGATAACTCCTAATTAGTCTTTCCCATATTTTTGCTTTAACATTGGAGGTCTGTTCAGGGATGGTAAAAGTTTGGATTATTAATGTCTCCCACAGGAGGCTAGTGCTCAAGTTGGAGAAATAACAAATGACAGGAAAAGTGCTACAGTGGATAACCAAGTACCTAAACAGATGTTATCAGAGTTGCAAGATATTACCAGCAGAATCCCACAGGTCAGAGCTAGAGTTTATTTTATTCCTGATCTATGCAAATTGTCTGCCAAAAAGAAGCGACTCCTACTTTTCAATGTTTATTACTAAAATTTAGAAAAAAACTGGAAGATTGGGAACCAAAGAAGAAAAACTGAAAGAATAGTGCAACAAGTAGCTACTAAAGTTTATCTTGAGCAAGTGCAAAGTAATGCAAACTAAAGAAACTGCAACAGGAGGCAGGAAGCAGTTTAGTCGATTGACAGTCGAGATAATCATAATAAAAGACAAAGTATATGTATACAAAAGAGCCAAAGCTAAACCCATGCATGCACGACTAGGCGAGTACACAGTAGCAAATTAAAGAAACCTTCCTAGAATTAGAGTAGAGAAACCTGAAGGTTGAAAGACCTCCTAAAAAGTGTGAATTCAATCTCCAGAGAGAAACTTCTAATGGATATCATCAGCTGCATATGAAAATTTGGTTCACATGACACCTGCTTTTTAAAGCCTAAACACAGTTAGACTCTAGTATAACATTAAAACTATATTAGATTTGCAACACCACCATTGAATCCTCACCAAACACAAACTGATACAATATTTGAAAAATTACTGAAGTATGCAACAGGATTAGCAACAGATGTATGAATGAGCAAAGAAAAAATTAAACATAATCACACAGCAAGTTAGGTTCATGATCACGTTTAAAGCTCTCGACAGTATAGACATGGAAGACAGATTGTAACACAAATGGCACATGAGGAAAGGTCGTGGGTGGAACCAAGTTTGTACCTGCGTTGTCAAAGTGGTTGATATTGAAGCAAGTGCTAACCAATAACTATATGGTGTTCTTAGAGCAATCAAATAATGCCATGCTTTATGGGCCTGTACCTGTTATATACACTGTACTGTATATACTTCTTTTTGTCAATCTGGTAAAGTATAGACTGAACTTTATCTTCACCTATTGTTACCAACAGACAAAGATATGTTCCTTATTAATATGGATAGAGACCAGATTCCTTTGTTGCATTACAAAAATTTAATACTTGCCCTCGCATACATTGTGTAAATGACATACAAGAGTGTGCATATTTAATATGTAATGAAATATTAAAATTTGTGCTCTTTAATGCAACTCTTGGATAACTGGGGCTGGATTCATCAATCAGTTATGCATCTACTTATGCTTAAATTAAATAGTTTACAAGCATTGAAACTTCCCAATCAAATCCTATTATTGTTATAAACAGCCCCCGCTAGTGCTTTGGAATTCATACTGTTTAATGAATATAAACAAGTTGGCAAAAATTAAGCAAATATGTACAGGTCCATAAGTGCTTGCAGAACTGTTTGAAGAATCTGACTCCTGGTTGTCGGATTTCAGCCATTATTAACGTACTTTCCACTCCGACAACAGCATTTTCAAATCCTCATCACCAGCTACTTCCTCTCTAAATCCTGTCTATGTATTTTCATAACCACTGCAAGAGGCCCTAAAAGAACTATGTTTCAAAATAACTGAATAAAAATTACTGCAATTAAAGTAATTCCATTACTTTCACAGTAAAGTGCTTCCTTGTACCATTGTGACTCGTATGGGCCAAAAATAAATAAGATTCCTCACCTATTTTACCTCTAACAGATGTTGTAAATTCCTTGAGGAATCTTTCAAGCCCATGATACCATCTTTATTTTTTTTATTCAGACAATTATAGAAGTGTTTACAAGGCAAACGACTAACATTTAAGACGAGAGTTGCCAAGTAACCAACTAGGACAATTTGACATGAATAATATTAGATATACATGTTGCTTATTCTACCCCCCACCCCTCAAGTAATGTCACATGAATGTACACAAGATGGAGAAAGTGGTCCATAATACATGGCTGGAATTGGAAGTTTCAGAAGAATACAGTGGTACCTCGGAATGCGAGTGTCCCTGTATGCAAGTTTTTCGGAAGACGAGCAGGATTTCCTCGAAAATTATGTCTCGGAACGCGAGGGTTACCTCGGGACGCGAGTTTGTTGATACGCGTACAGGCCGACCTAGCGCGTGGTGGATCGGCGATCGTCGCCCCTCCGTTTACCATTGTCTCACGCCCAGTGACTATCCCACATCAATTCTTCACCTGGATTTTCAGTGTTTTGTTGGATTTTTGGTCATTTGACTATACAATTTGTTATTATATATCTCACCATGGGTCTCAAGAAAGCCATTGATATGGTTCAACCTAAGAAAATAGCTGTGAGTAGAGGCAGTAGAGGATGTCCCTCCTTGATTAAGAAAATGTGTGAAGTATGGGAAGAACTGCAAAGTTTTGTTGAAAAAACTCACCCAGATAAAGCTGTAGCAGGCCGTTGCATTGACCTTTTAAATGATAATGTGATGTCTTACTACAGACAAGTGTTAAAATGTAGGGAAAAACAAGTGTCTTTAGAGAAATTCTTAGTAAGACAAGCAAGTCCTAGTGGTATGCAGGCAAAATGTGCCAGTGTGTGCATACCAGTGAAGTCCTCACTGCCTGATGTGATAATGGAAGGGGACTCCCCTTCTAAACAGTAACTCCTCTCCTCCTCCCCCCTCCTCACCATCTTCCATACGCCTACAGCATTCAAGAGCAAGGTAAGTAATAACTTGAACATAGTTTTGTAGGTTTATTTAGATGAATTAGGTATAAAAATTTAGTTTGATATGGGTTTTTGGGGTAGTCAGGAACGGATTAATTCATTTCCCATTATTTCTTATGGGGAAATTAGCTTCAGAATACGAGTTTTCGGAATACGAGGCGTCTCCAGGAACCAATTAAACTCTTAAACTGAGGTATGCCTGTAAATATTTTATGGTGCGGTAACAGGTATTATGAAAAAATATACACTAAAGAAACTTCGGCATTAGAAAATAAAGTATGCAGTACAACTTGGTGCTGTTTTTTTTTTTAGTTACTTTTAACAAGTCAGGAAGACTATGTAGCACTGTCACAGGATATTTGAAATGCATCAAATATCACTGTGGATGCCAATAAGGAAAGGCTAGCAAAACCAATTTCAATGGTTCAAAGGCCTCAAAATAAATCTTAGCCACCCCTTCAAGGAAAGAATCTTAGAAAAAATGTATAGTAATTAAATACTATTAGAGTAACAGCATTCCAGTCACTAGCCATGATAAATCTGGCATCCCTTTACATTATTATACATAGAGCGGAAACATGTATGATATTGCAAGAATTTATACGCACATTATACACTTAGCCTTCATCAAATAGTGTAAATATGAATTGGATACATTTACTGGTAATAAAATGGAAAAAATATAATAGTAACTTTATTTCCAATAAATTAGGTTGGTATTCCCAAAGATTATCCATACTGAATATTTAAAACAAAGGGGGCTTTGCCAAAATGTGTAACCTTTTACAAAAGCATTGTAATTTAGCACTGAAATTAACATATTTCAAGTAATGAACAAAGCAATCTTCTTTAGGACACTGCATTTTAGTTTTACTCCAAATTATTTCCTTGAATACGGCTTGTCGATCCTGTGGCACCACCAACTGCTCTAGAACTCTGTGTTGAACGGCCAGTATTTGTGGGTCTTCACTCTAGGAAGAAGAATGTACATCAGCGCACATCTTGCTAAATCAACTTGAACATAGAAGGGCAAATCAAGGAAGAATCCATAAATACATAATATTGCAAAAAGAGTGATTATGGTCAATAAGTAAATTTAAAGACACTGGGGGTAGAGAACCAGGGCAGTGGACCGAGTCTGATGCAATTCTTGTGTTACTGCAGTTGGAGCCCGTAAAAATGTACGGACTCAAACTCTTAATCAATTTTAATTGAAATATACAGTACTGTGTAAAAATCTCTTATTTCACATTACTAATCTGATTTACTTATTTTTCAGGATGTATGCTAGTGATGGTAGCACCCCCATGAAAATATTCACAATGGCAAGTGTTAAAGTATAAAAACATCAAACACACTTTACAATAACATTTTGTGCTAGTGTACTACTGTATCAACATAGGATATAATAAGAACACAGTTTGTTTTCTATATTGATATACATGATATGTTCAGCAGTTAGTCAGAATTGAAGGTTTTATGTACAGTACTGACACTACACCCTTCAATAGACGAATCAAATTTGTTTAAATTTTTCTTATACACACAAGGGGGGGAGGTGGGGGGGAATAAATTGTTGTATATATGTCGTGTATCCATGACATACGTATACATAACTTGTACGTATTAACGAGAAGGGATAGGAAGACATGGCATAAGGCATAGAGGGGAAGGAGTTTTCCAGCCTGCTTGTTAAATGCCACTGGTGGAAAATAAAATGAAAAAATTGAGAGAAGTGATTTAGCAATGGTTATTAAAGAGATTATCTAGGATTCACTAAGCCAGGCCAAGGTAATTGGAAGTGTAAAAACAAATACAGAAAGAAGTGTAGGGCTGTTTTTACTGATGGTGGAATTGGGAGGCAAGACGAGATGAGATGAGATGGGTAAGATGGAGGAAATGTGGAGAGGAGTTTTTCCACCCCTCCCCAGACTTCACAAAGGCCCATCCCCTAAGCCCTATTTTTCAAATTACCTCTTGTGAGTAGAGCACAAAAAGAACATCAGAAACACTTACTGATTTAAGTGGAGAAAACGGCCATTGCAATCAAAGCTATCAAGAGTTTTCATGTCCTCCTCAGATAATTCGAAGTCAAACACCTGTACAGAGTTTAAGAAAGTCTTATTCCTTCCATAAATTTTTCCAATTGGGTTACAGACCCATAAACCTAATTAAATCAACATACACCATGATATCTGAACCTACTGTACTTCACATAACTTGTAGTTCTGTATTTTTCACTATTACTGATGTTTGATAAAAACTTTTTAACTATTACACGTGAAATAAATAAAAATACCAGAGCGAGTTTGGTTGATCAAATAACAAGCAAAAGAGTAAATTCCAATAGGAATACAGTATTACCGAGAAGTTTATACTCAAGAGGAACCTTAGGAACGTTCAAACTGTCAAGGCATTAAATTAAAATACAGTAGCTGTAAAACTTTAAAAACTGTAAAACTGTAAAATGTTTGCAAATGTTCACCAGTTTACATGCCTTGTGTAAACCTTTCACCAGTTTATGATATGCTCAAAGAATGATCAAACTTGCCTGTAATTATTAGTGAATTCCAAATGTTTATCATAAAACTGACACTATATGAATACAAATTAAAAAATATAAAACTTTGTTTACCATTGTGTAACTTTGTAAATAAAACTAACAACATAAAGGAGGCCTGGTCGAGGACCGGGCCGCGGGGACGCCAAGCCCCGAAATCATCGAGATAATCATGTGCCATACATCCTTGAATAGTTTAATACTAAATTTAGGCTACGTAAATTTTTATACCAATCATATTTGTTTGCCGAACATTACAAACTTCAGTGCTTGTAAATTGAAACAAAATAAGCTTTAAACCACATTTGTTCAAGTGTATTCTGAAACTTTCACTTCCACACGATTCAATGGTGGCTTGCTGCAACACAGAATGGAGGGACTGCCTCACTATCGTACAGCATGAAACCTCCATCTTGTCTCTTTCTAATGAAAATTGTCAAAACTTCAATGTTATTTTCAATAAATTTATAAGACATTTTATAATAAGTTAGTTACTTCTTATTCTAGCATGAGGTTGATGTCATACACCTGGCAGTGAATGTCCGGGAAAATGCAATTCTGAAGTCGGTACGGGCAAGCCACCACTGACAAGACTTGTCATTCAAAATGTGCTAAATATTTCCTAAAAATTAAATCTAATGCAACTAAGCCACTATAAGAACACTGATGCACTTTATTTCTTAAAACCACAACATACCTGAATGTTAGACTCGATCCTAGATTTGGTGACAGACTTGGGAATGACAATGAGGTCTCGTTGTATCTGAAATTATGATACTGCATTCTAAAATTGTACTTTGATTGAAATACATGTAAAGGTAACTATTGTATCATGATATGTTTTATTCAAAAGACAAATGTCATCAATAGTAACTTCCCTGGGAACACAAACCGAAACCGTCTCTATTTTCCGCTTGTTACAACTTGTAATAAAGTTGTTACATCTTGGCTTAACGTGTTTATGATGTATTAGAACATTGTTACAACTTGCTATATTGGTTGTTATAACTGGTTAGGAGGTGTTAAAACTTGTTCGAACGTTGTACCAATGTCATAGTTTAAGTGTGTTTGGCGGGTTGTTAAAACATCTAAAAACATAATAAATTTTAAGTGGAATGTGTCTCATTATGGTTGCCCCCCCCCATTCTTATGGAGTACAATGGGGCATCAGCCCAGAGAAACATGTAATTGCAATGTTGTATGCAATACTATACTGAGAGAAAAAAAAAAAAATTCTACCCTTCTAGTAATCATCCACAGCAGTACTCCACTGCTTTGCACGTCTAGGTTTACAAGAGCTCCTTATGAATTGTTATTACCTTACCCGATATTTTACAAATTACCTTCCAGCCGCCTTTATCACACTCCCAGCTTTCTTATACCTGCCCCCAAATATCCAATCTTCTTCCCCCTGCTTAAATTCACATTAAGCATACACTAATCTGTCTATCATTCATTTGTTCACCCTGTCCAAACCCTATTGGTACAAAATCTTGAATTATAGCCTTCAGAATGTAAAGTGTCTACTCGACTGAAATGTGAAGTGCTCTGCTGTTGTGCACTCATCACTAAGATATACTATAGTGAGCTGTTCAACTTGTGGAGAGCCCTCTGTTTAAGTTGAATGCAAAATTAGGAAGAGCATTAAATTTTTATGTTATTAAGACAAATAATTCAAATTTTAGTAACCATACTAAGTTACAGTCTGCATATTTTGTATAACACTTCAGCATGTATTTCTTAGTGTTATGATAAAGAATAGTTATCATTACTGATTATTTATAAGCATCAAAGATTTCCACGAGTTATGATACTTATTAAGCTCTTTATTGCAGCTCACAAGAGTATCAATGTTTATGCAAGTTCTATGCTTTGGATGAATTTACACAGATTTATGCAGCTCACAAGAGTATCAATGTTTATGCAAGTTCTATGCTTTGGATGAATTTACACAGATTTCACATTCAAATGCCAAATTGAGCCAAGTGATTTATTAATACTGTATTAAGTTGTCAGGTATATGTGCACTTCCCATCATTTGTTTCTTTTTATATAATTCTTTAAATTAAAATGTTATAACCTGTATGCCAAGAGCAAGTCTTGACAATTTATTTCCTTTCTTTTCATGTGTGGATTGGGATATTAAAACTTGTATGCTTATGGTGATGGTGTCTGTGTCTCTGGTGGTTACTTAGGTTGTCTTGCAGTTATTCTACCCAAAGTTCACTGTTTGGTATATTACCACAATATTAGTACACTAATACTAAGGAGTCAAATACCAAACACATGAACTGTTTCAGTGTCTTGGTATTTACTGTAACACATTGCATCAATGAAACGTACCTGATAGCGAATGAGAATCTGAGCTGGTGACTTCTTGTATTTGTCAGCTATGGCCACAATCTTTGGATCTTCCATTAACAGAGGATCACCAGGCTTGGCCCATGGCCTGTAGTAACAAAAGTTAATTATTTAAGAATGACTAATACTATCCAAAGTTAACTTTGATAAGTAATCTAAACTAAAAGTATAATACATATTTCATTACACAGACTGCCTGCAACAACAACAAAAGTCAAGAGTGGTGGCAAGGTGAAAAACATAGGAATCTTTTGAGATGCCATGACAAGTGAAGTCGAGAAGTATAGCAGACACTCTAGTAAACTTTGCCTTGTTAGAACTTTGGGAGTAATGGAGTTCAGTGCTTGTACTTAATTTTTTTTTATGATGAACTGCACAAACAAGCAAGTGTGACAACTTTTCAGAGATATCCAGACCTGCCATGAAGGCATGCATACAGGCATTGTGCTTTTTTTGTGAGTGTGGTCTGATCTCTAGTCATTCAATCATTTTCCACTGGCTTTTCTTTCAGTATATTGTTCTTTGGGAGTTTTAAATCATGTGCTGCAAGAGTAGTAGGTAACATCGAAGCAAGAACAACTTCCTTACCATGGATAATAATGTTGGAGGAAAAAGCCTAGCAAGGGAGTAAGGCTGCGACACACCAAACTAGAAGCTCACAGATATAAATACAGGACACACATGAACTCTAGATCCACTGCCATGTTCCAAAGACAATTGAACATCTTCACCATTTCTGACATCATAGTGCCACAATTAATTTTAAACAAGTACTTAACACCCTCAAAGTGCTTTTCAATATTAGGCATATATTAGGGGGAAGGAGATCTCTCTCAATACATATAACCAAAGTATTAGCTAAATATCTCCAGTCAACCAAAATCTTAAGCCAAATTGACCTGTTCATTTAACTCAAACCAATGGAACAAATCAAATAGGAAACTAAACTATACCTACAAAAGCAGCAATGATCAGTCGAGCCATAAACACAACACTCGGCCCTCGCTGCCAAGTGCATCTGGTCTAATTCTAAAACGCAGCTCGTTCAGTTGTCACCCTTGCATCAACTGAAAGTAACAACAACTTCCAAGCTGGTTATGGCACAATGGCACTCTGATGTGCCATTGTGACATCCCCTCAACACTACCAGTTGTACAGTCATCAAGGGGAAGAACTTTCACTCAAATTGCACATACCATAAAGGAGGACGAGTAATGCACTGGTACTAGAGCTGTTTCCTGACAAACAAGAGTAGTGATGGAAAAGAATCTACAGACATTGAAACCTTTTAAGAACAAGGATTGATTTAGGTGTCAAAATATATAAAATATTAATTGTCTCCCCTTCCCTATAAGGAAAATCTGAAAATTTGGTGATTAATAGCCCAAAAAGGGACAAATTTGAGGGATTTCCAAATTGGCTCTGGTATGATGTAATGCAGAATTTTTTATTTGTATCTGAAAAAATTATGCAAATGCATATACTAAAATATCTTCACATTTTACTTTTTGTTTTTTTTTGTTTTTTTTAACTTTCCAATTCATGTACAGTATTGGAAAGCATCCAATTTGCCCAGACCACGAAGCCTTGCATACAATAGCAAAGCCAGTTTACCAAGTAGTCCCAAGGAATGTATTCCTTCGAAGAACCGAGTCTACTATATGTAAATTCATGATTTACAGTAATTTTATATTGTAAACTGTAATCACATCCAACATGACCAAGTCTTCTAAAGTAAACCATTACCCTTACAGTTTACCCTAAGGCACAACATAATTACATGTACTATTTTTCCTTACCTGTCAGGAGATCCCAAGGGACTGTAAGCAGTGATTTGTATGTTTTTGGACTTGCAGTACTCTATTAACTTCTTCTGATTCAAGTATGGATGACACTCTACCTAAAATATGAACATACAATTAGAAAGCCATTTGAGATCAAGCCAATGACAAAAGTAGACTAATAAATTGTGATGAAAATTAAATCAATTTTAATAGGCACACATTTGAATCGAGAAGTATAAGCAAGCTTCAGCATAAAGTGACAGTAGACCGAATATTAAGCACACTTCCTTGGAAAGATGAACCCGCAGTAAGATTCACATGAATAATTTACCCAAGTCCCATTGCATTATGTCTAGCTATGAGGACAAGTTGGGAAAACTCTGCCTCACAACCTCTTGAGAAGAGATAAAAAAAATGGGGGATACGATAACTACAGTACTGGTATTTACAAGATCTTGCGGGGAACTGATAAAGTGGATAAAGGAAGCCTATTTAAATTAAATAGACATAGGACAAGGGGACATTAGTAAACGCTGGACAAGCAAGGAAGTTCTCATTTCCTATACAGGTGGTAGGCAAGTGGAATGCATTTAAGGTTGTCAAGGCAAATTTCATCCACAACTGCAAGAGATTTGATAAAAATGCTAATGTTGAGAGGGGTAATTATCAACCCAAGTATAATCACAGATAGGATGTGGGGTTTACGAGCTAGACCTCACTTCTCCCATAATCACCAATAGGTAAGCACGCCTTCTCATGTAGAATGGATGGTGGAAAAAATATAAAGTCATAGAAATCATGTACGGCATAACCTTAAAAAATAAGGAACCATCATTCAAACACAGCTACATCAACCCACCAGTGCTGCACTTACATCAACATGGAAAAGGATGGAAGGCTAGGTAAGCAATTTTGCAGCCAGACCAAAGTGTGGTTTTGTTGGAGGTTGATCGACTTCCAATACAACCACACAGCTGTACGACAGGCCTTAACCTGGAATGGGGCTCAAATGGAGCACCTAACTCCCTCACCACTCGCACCTTCACAAACAGTGTCTTGAACAACCAAGTGTTTTGCCTTGGTAGGAGCTTTATGATGGTGTATTCCACTTTTGGAATAAACAAGTGCCCCACAACTCATAAGCACATCAGATTAGACATCCTCAGAAACCTGATGGCAGGTGGCAGTCTTGCCAAAAGAAGCACCCGAGTGGTACAGCTTAGAATAAGCATTTACAAAAATTTAAAGATATAAACTGGATTATCCATAAACTTTACAATGATTAACCAATATAAAATGTAAACTTTAAAGTTTTAACATGAATGTTCATACCTGGTTGGTAACTGGAATAATCTTCCCTTCCTTAAGGATGCGCTCTATTTGATCTTTGTTGAAATTGGACACACCAATAGATTTAGTAAGGCCCAAGTCAACAGTCTTCTCCATTTCAAGCCAAGTTTCAACGTAATCAACATCACTGTAGAGTGTATTTCCACTCATCTGCTGGGAAATTTTCTCCTCCTTCCTGTAAAAACACATTTGTCTTAAAAGTGGACAAGAAAAATGATTAAAGCTATCTTGTCTAGAAACAGCTTCGTCATACTTTGAGTTCTGGCGACACACGTGGTGTATACAATGTAAGGCTTATACATGAACACTAAATCTACCTAAAGTTTTAGTAGACCTGCCTTACCTGGTTACTTACAGGCTTTATATTTTTTAATGTGCCTAGCAAAATCATTATCAACAGTTCCCTCTCAAACACAGTCCAAGTTTCCCAATAGTTATAAATTTACTATAATATTTAAACATTCCCACATCATTCTATAAGCAAATGTTCAGCATTCTCCTGGTATTTTAAAGCATAATGAAAACATGGTAGTCTTTAGAATCCTGCCTATTGCTTATATTTTATGAGAAAATCAAACTATCAAAAGTTATCTTAGGTGGCACTTTAAGATAGCTTTTGACCAATACTACACTGCCTTATAACCAGATTATGATACAGTGCTCCCATGCTATAAAATCATTAATACTCGGATACCGATGCTTAGTCTATTTATCGTTAGAACTTAAGATACAATATTTTGTGATCAAGGCTTGTAAACAATGACAGTAACAAGCAACTCAAATTATATACACAGTCAATTATGTATGCATATTAAAAAATACTGAATTACTAGGGATTTAGATTCTACATTACTTTCTGCAGTTATACACAAAAACGAAAGTTAAGAAATATTAATACTGTAATTACGTATATGTAAACTTATTTTATCTGGTTCTCGGCTACTCTACAGTGATCACAGGCAAATAAAATCTTTTCCATACATGTGGATAGGACTGTGCAGAACTCACCTTGTAACCCATAGGCCAGTGAATAAGGTACAGGTCCAAGTAATCAAGCCCCAAGTTGGTCAGTGACTGCTTCAAAGAAGGGATCACCAAGCTCTTACTATGGAAGGTGTTCCACAGCTGCAAGGGGGAACAACTTTTACTGACCAAAAAATAAAATATCCATGTAGGGTACAACCTGTTCAGTCAAAACCGCTTACAAGCGTAAATGTAACTAAAGGTCTCACGTCAAGTAATTATTACAGTAAAGAATTATTAAAAGGTCTCTCAGATTACATACCAACTTATTTAAATATAGAAAAATATATATAAATATTATATCTAATAAAGAATCCAAGTTCTATACAGTACGAGTCTCCAAACTTAAGAACCATACAAGGGCTACACTGGAGAGAGAGAAAGAAAAAAAGTTTATTTTGCCATTTTCTACACAAGCCTATAATCATAGAATTCCAAAATAAAATTATACAGTGGTACCTCAGTTTAAGAGTTTAATTCGTTCCTGGAGACAGCTCTTATTCCGAAAAAATCGTATTCTGAAGCTAATTTCCCCATAAGAAATAATGGGAAATGAATTAATCCGTTCCTGACTACCCCAAAAACCCCATATCAAACTAAATTTTTATACCTAATTCATCTAAATAAACCTACAAAACTATGTTCAAGTTATTACTTACCTTGCTCTTGAATGCTGTAGGCGTATGGAAGATGGTGAGGAGGGGGGAGGAGGAGAGGAGTTACTGTTTGGAAGGGGAGTCCCTTTCCATTATCACATCAGGCAGTGAGGACTTCACTGGTATGCACACACTGGCACATTTTGCCTGCATACCACTAGGACTTGCTTGTCTTACTAAGAATTTCTCTAAAGACACTTGTTTTTCCCTACATTTTAACACTTGTCTGTAGTAAGACATCACATTATCATTTAAAAGGTCAATGCAACGGCCTGCTACAGCTTTATCTGGGCGAGTTTTTTCAACAAAACTTTGCAGTTCTTCCCATACTTCACACATTTTCTTAATCAAGGAGGGACATCCTCTACTGCCTCTACTCACAGCTATTTTCTTAGGTTGAACCTTATCAATGGCTTTCTTGAGACCCATGGTGAGATATATAATAACAAACTGTATAGTCAAATGACCAAAAATCCAACAAAACACTGAAAATCCAGGTGAAGAATTGATGTGGGATAGTCACTGGGCGCGAGACAATGGTAAACTGAGGGGCGTAGGGGCAGAGGGGCGACGATCGCCGATCGACCACGCGCTAGGTCGGCCTGTACGCGTATCAACAAACTCGCGTCCCGAGGTAACCCTCGCGTTCCGAGACATAATTTTCGAGGAAATCCTGCTCGTCTTCCGAAAAACTCGCATACAGGGACACTCGCATTCCGAGGTACCACTGTACTGCTATATAATAAAATTATATATATTATAGTTACAGTATATTATATATATATAATAAAATTATTATTTCCTTACTGCTTGGCAAAAACACAGATCTGGAAATACAGTACAGTACTGTACAATGAAAAGCAGCTGGACAGACATTTTCAAGAAACAGAAGCTCATTTACTCTTGGCTGGCAACAGGAAATTTCAATCATAACCAACAAATCATGCACGTTTGCACAAGATTAATAATAATGATGGATCCGCTTTTTAATTTTCAAAATATTGCCGAATTGAGGTTTCAAGCTGGAGGAGCGAATCATTACAATGACTTGAAATATATAATTAATTCAAATAATTATTTGAAGTTGCTGCAGGTCAGATACAATTTTATGGCAGGCCAGATGTGACCCACAGGCCATAGTTGGAAACCCCTTCTGTATTATATGCAGAATTTTCTAATATATGGCCATTTTGCTGCTCCCATTGCAAAAGCCTACACAATTCTTCCCACAACTTTTCAACCTATCATAGTGCCAATGTTCTTTGCTTGTGGTACTGTCATGAATAAAGGTAAAGAGGACTGGAAGACCAATGTGCCAAACCACCAAATGTATTTGCTTACTATAATACTAAAAGAACAGATAACCTTCAAATGCCCCCTGGAAGCAAGAATTGTAAGTATCAAGACCAATTATCATGAAACTACCGTTACTAGATCAAAGTTATATCGACTCGCCAGATGTTCCCACTATCCAACATGGTCGGGAACTTTGAAAACTTCCCTTTTATTCCTAGTGTCCATTCATAATTTTGTTAGCTTTACAGTATCCGATTACGTTTTCTTTACAATGGGCTTCCCTGTAAACTGGTATCTTAGTTTAAGGGGCATACGAGTCTTTTAGCATTTACTTTATGTAGTGTACAATACCAGTCTTTTGCAACTTATTACTGAAGCCGTGTTTGAGGTTTGTCTACCTTCTCCAGTACTGCATGATTAAGTAATTATCAAAAAGATGCCAAATGCTGCATGATGAAGACCAACAATACACATCTCTGAAGTCGTTTGGCATTGCCATCAACATGGTGTGGTTCCTCTATTTGCACCATTACCTTGGATGCACCATGCCTTTGCTGTCATTTCTTCATATCTACTGTAAAGACCTAAGGTACTCAACTTTTCCATGAATATTATGTTAAATATTGAAATAGAAAAAAAAAAGTGTCTTACCTTACTTGTTATGAAGAGATCTTCACGTTTCACAACACCTTCCTCAATTTTAGCCTTAATAGCAGCACCAACTTCTGGCTCATTGCCATAAACAAGTGCACAGTCAATATGGCGATATCCACAGTCTATGGCATCCTTGACAGCTTGTGTTACCTCGCCTGGCTTTGACTGTATAAAACAATTAAATAAAATTTGATTAAATTAAAAAATACTAAGAGACCATTGCAGATATCTATTCTGACCTTATCTGTTCAGACAGGCTGTTGCTCTACCAGTGACAGAACTATGGCATTCCTGGCAGATAACCTTTGTATAGACTGTAAGGGCTTTGTAATCATTTTCTAATGTACAATACTGTAAACAAGGTTAAATGGTGCAGTATGATGCGAGATTAGCACTCCTAGTTTCCAATTACAGTAGCTACCTTAACAATTCATGATAAGAGAGAATTGGCAGAATTATACTTTTTGTATCCAAGCCATTTTAGAGCACCAAACCAATAATAATAGTGTTCTGTGTAGCAGTGAGACATATTAGAAAGGCAAATTAGACTGCCTGGGGTGGCCTTGAATCGGTAACACATCTGGTGTCACTCGGTGAATAAAGAAAAATTAAAATTCACTACATGCACTGTAGTGCATGTAGTGAATTTTGCCACAGTGCAAGCCACAGATATAAGGTACTGTATCTACTTTGGAATAAGGCCAACACAGTAACAAAAAACATTCCAGAAATGAAAGCTCTCATACCAGGCATGATTGAGGACTTCTGCCGAGTAAAAAGTTAATAAATTGTTCCTTCTGTACAATTACTATCTGTTGCTCAATTACAATTTTTTCTTAACCAATCATTTTGTCATTTTATTTATATTTCTCTACCTCAATTCATTATTGCTTTGTTCTCATTTAGTTTTAAGTCTTAAGTGTATTCCCACATTATAGCTAAACCACTCTGTGTATTAGTGGCTTTAGATATCATGCTTGCCTTACCCACGAATCCTACAATCTCTTTGATGACCACCAACCCACACATCAGAATTTAGTCTAGTTCATTTATTATGCACCCTATACTCATTCTGTGGGTGGGAGTGGAAAGGGTTACAGAAGCACATACTGTAATGGGCTTAGTGACTGAACCCCAAAATTCATTTAGCTAAGCAAGTTAGTCTCAAGCTGCTTACAAAATTCAAGGCTATTGTCACAACAATGGGCTCGAGACAAGACCAAAAGTACACGTTCTAAATAAGGCAATAGACATATGTGGAGAGCTAGCGTCACAATTGATAAGAAAATGAAGAAACGATGTTTTGGTCTGTCCTAGACCATTAACAAGTCAACTTTATAATGTTCCAGGACAGACTGAAACGTACGTACTTCTTTTTCAAAGGTGTGGGTTGGTCACATCTTCAGCCATGCTATTGTGACTTAACATACAACCTGCTTGAATCCTGTGTACAGTACTTAGCCTAAATATTATTATTACTGTATTATAATTAGGCATGACATGGCTTATCTCAAGACTTAAATACTAAAACCAATTGGAGGATATAAATTTAGACTACTCTAGTTCAAAATTCATCTAGAATAAAAGCCTCAGAAATAATTTGGGGGGAGGGGAAGGGGTGGGGTGGGGTGGAGGAACCACTGATAAAACCCCAAATTCCTGTTAAGGCCACTAAAGACCGTGGCCGTAGAGCCAATAAACAATAGATTTTGCTCAATAAATTACGAAGAAACTAAGTTTTATGACTATCTGTATCAGGCAGCACCTCCCTGGACCTCTATACAGAAATTCAGTTTTTTATTTAGTTAATTTATCCGATTTGCCAGTTAATTTATGTTATTATGCATTGCCTGTACATAATGCAAGTGGTTGTGCAATAGATTACACAGGCACATAAGTTCTGGAACTGAATTCCCAAATTCTTTTAGCTAAGCAAGTTACACCCATGACTTTAGGGCAAAATTTCTTGAAATCTACCTATAAATTTTTTTGTCTATATTACTGTAATTATTCTACTTAAAAATTATCTGTACCTGTAAAGTAAAGCTGTAAAGTACCTTGTACACATTTTTTTGTCAATTTTACTTTTAAATTATCTAAAAATTATGTTAGCTTAAGGACTTGCCCGAAATGCTATGCATGCTAGTGGCGTTACAAGAATGTAAATTAAACTTAATTACTATGTTCTCTGTTAACCCCCAATGTATCTTCTTGTATATAAATAAAAAATAAATGCATCAAGGCAACAAAAGTAAAGTTTAACTATTATCATGACCCCATAAGGGTAGGGTTCAAAAAGGGCCAAAAGTTATGCCCATCTGTCATCAATACGTTCAAAAAGGGCCAAAAGTTATGCCCATCTGTCATCAATACGTTCAAAAAGGGTTAAAAGTTATGCCCATCTGTCATCAATACGTTCAAAAAGGGCCAAAAGTTATGCCCATCTGTCATCAATACGTTCAAAAAGGGCCAAAAGTTATGCCCATCTGTCATCAATACTCTAAGGAAAACTACTTACTATATTCTATCCTAACCATAGCTATCCTATGGTAACAACCTATCCTAACCATATCTAACCTTCAAAAAAAGTTATAGATTTTGTGCAAGTTACGTCAATTTATCTCCAGGGACTAGTTTACATACTAGTGAACATTAGTATCATGTTTTATTTACAGTATTTATATATACACACAAGTTTTTACATTCTCGTACAGCCACTAACATGCATATCGTTTCAGGGAAAAAGTCCTTAATCGTAATTTTCCCTGGAATATGACCCACCAAATCATTTAAGAATTAGGTATCCACGCCCAGTAAATCCTCCCCGGCCAGGATACAATCCCCAGGCTAAAGCGCTTGGGAAACACCAGACGAGTGTGTTGCCACTTTGCCATGGGGACTGCAATTAAATTCCCATAATCATCCTAATAGTGTTAAAATGGTTTCAGTATCAGATAATGGGTTCAAGTACTGTACTCCTGATTATATTAAACTACAAGCAATTAATATACAGTATGTGGAAAGCTAGTAACAATTGAAGTTTGGCACATGCTGTGCCAAAGTGATCAGGGTTGTGGGCTGTGATCAGAGGCAATGTATCGGACTGGAGAAATGTCACAAGTGGAGTACCACAGGGTTCAGTTCTTGCACCAGTGATGTTTATTGTCTACATAAATGATCTACCAGTTGGTATACAGAATTATATGAACATGTTTGCTGATGATGCTAAGATAATAGGAAGGATAAGAAATTTAGATGATTGTCATGCCCTTCAAGAAGACCTGGATAAAATAAGTATATGGAGCACCACTTGGCAAATGGAATTTAATGTTAATAAATGTCATGTTATGGAATGTGGAATAGGAGAACATAGACCCCACACAACCTATATATTATGTGAGAAATCTTTAAGGAACTCTGATAAAGAAAGAGATCTAGGGGTGGTTCTAGATAGAAAACTATCACCTGAAGACCACATAAAGAATATTGTGCAAGGAGCCTATGCTATGCTTTCTAACTTCAGAATTGCTTTTAAATACATGGATGGGGATATACTAAAGAAATTGTTCATGACTTGTTAGGCCAAAGCTAGAATATGCAGCTGTTGTTTGGTGCCCATATCTTAAGAAGCACATCAACAAACTGGAAAAGGTGCAAAGACATGCTACTAAGTGGCTCCCAGAACTGAAGGGCAAGAGCTACGAGGAGAGGTTAGAGGCATTAAATATGCCAAAACTAGAAGACAGAAGAAAAAAGAGGTGATATGATCACTACATACAAAATAGTAACAGGAATTGATAAAATCGACAGGAAAGATTTCCTGAGACCTGGAACTTCAAGAACAAGAGGTCATAGATATTAACTGGCTAAACACAGATGCCGAAAAAATATAAGAAAATTCACTTTCGCAAACAGAGTGGTAGACGGTTGGAACAAGTTAGGTGAGAAGGTGGTGGAGGCCGAGACCGTCAGTAGTTTCAAAGCGTTATATGACAAAGAGTGCTGGGAAGACGGGACACCACGAGCATAGCTCTCATCCTGTAACTACACTTAGGTAATTACATCTCCCACAGGGCTGCTCCCATTATGTGGCCTGATACTTTGCCCGAAACGCTATGCGTATTAGTGGCTTTAGGTATTCTATGTACTAGCTCTATCTATAAATCCAACATTATGTTTGTTACTCTTCATATATGTATGTACTTTTTCCTGAATAAAAATTTGAATGTCTGAAAATGCGCAACACTCGCCCCAAGACGGGTCAGTATCCCAGGCATGCCCACCACTCCTCCAGTCATACCCAGTCGTGTGCCCTCAAGGCCACACTAGCAGTCTAGTCTAGTCTAGTCATGTCACTCTGTGCCACAGGCATCACCTCAAACATGCAGCATCATGTAACACAATAATGGTAAGCATCATCATGTAACACAATGACAACACAATTAGCCATATTGATCACAACGGCTTATACAGCTGCATAAACTTACATCAGCTTCAGACATGAGCTTATAACACCTCAAGACATGAGCAGCGTTTATCAGAGCAGAAGTGAGCATGGAACACAAGTCTGAAAGTGACACAAACTTTACCTACCAAGTGCCAAGACCCAAGACGGGAATCTTCCTGCCGTCGGCGAGAGCCATTGCTGGGACTTGAGGTGCCATGGTAGAGTGTGGCCAGACGTGAGGAAGGAAGGTGAGGAGATGCTTGGAGGAGACGAGCCAGGAGGACACCTTACCCAAGCTGACACCAGCGGCTGACAGCATCTTGTTCCTCCTTCAGCCACGTCGCCGCCCCCCTCGCCGGCTGCCGCTCCCCCTTGCTATATATTCCCAATTAACCCCTAAACCACTCCATATATCGCAACACATCCTCTCTCTATGGGTACTTATAATACGTATTTGTCTATGTATACCTTCTATACGATAGGGGTATTGGTTCTATGGGGTTTATTTTGGGTTATAAGAATAGGATAGCTGGCTACTGTCTGGTAACTATTTATAGCCTTATCAGCCACTTCTACCGGCTAGTGTGCATTTGAAATGTAACAAAAAATATAATTATCATCGTTACATTGTATTTGCTGAGTGATGTAATGCCAGCTGTCATTGTACATCTTGACTACATAGTAATATACTGGTTTATAATATATAATAATAATAATTATATGATTTATATATATTCATATAAGAAGTACTATATCGATTGAACGCAAATCTCATTACATAAACTAGGATACTGCATTCAGATAAGTATTAGTAATTATGAACAGAACCCGGCGCCAGGTTAGTGACACTTCACGCCGGGCCGCCGGTCCCCTTCACATTTATTTATTTATTTATTTATTTATTTATTTATTTATTTATTTATTTATTTATTTATATACAAGAAGGTACATTGGGTTTATGGGAGTACAGAGATTTGACGTCGCAAGCCACAGTATATAATTCCCGTTGTCGGGGACAGGAAGCCTGCATTATACATATCGAGGTTTCCCCTAAGCCAACTTTCCCCCATGATACAACCCACAACAGTTGCCTAACTCCCGGGTACCTATTTACTGCTAGATGAACAGAGGTATCAGGTGAAAGGAATTGTGCCTAACCGTTTTTGTCCTGTAATCAGGATTGACTCCGGGTATGACTGTGAACCGAAGACGCGGAAGAGCGTTACAGGAGGAAATAGAAAAAGAGGCCGGGTTCGAATCCCGGGCGGGACAGAAATGATTGGGCGCGTTTCCTAGCACCTTACGCACCTCGTCACAGATGGTCTCAAACTTGCTAGAGAAATAGCACTGCAGTGACAGATAGTACAGTAGTTAAAAATCTAATAGACTAATAGATCCATTCATTCTATTATCAACAAGATAATTATTTCAGTTGTCTGAAATAATACAAACACACGACAGTTGTCTAACTCCCAGGTACCTATTTATTTCTAAATGAATTTCATTTTCGCCTCAGGTATCAGGAGAAATGAAATCATTTCTACCCCACCCGAGGATTGAACTCAGGATCCCTGATAGTGAGTCGAAAACGGAGACCACCAAGTACCGTCAAACAGAAACAAGAAAGCTAACTTTTGTCATAAACAATGTTAAATATATGCGTTTAACATTGAGAATAAATACTCTTTCTACTAGATAGTGCAAAAAGGGATGTTACAATGATTAAAACACATACAAAATTTCAAGTTTTGTATGTGTGTATGTCACTTTGAATGTCATTAGTTGAAGTAATGACACACTTATATGCGGTGCTTACTATGTTAACCTGCAATGTTCAATGGGATTCTTGTACTGTTATTTGTCTATTTGTACTCACTGAATTTGTGCGCCCCTTGAGGGACTTGAAGTAGAGGTGGATAGAAATAGCCTAAGCTACTCTATCCCTTTGAGATGTATTTCTTTCTTGTCTCAATAAACATACTTGAACTTGAACTTGAATGACAATCAAAGCGACTCTGTCAAACCATACATGGTCTATTCTGTTTACAATCTGTCCTCAGGGAGGAAACACTCTCACGGGAATTAATTGACAACGACTACATAATTAATATTATCACTAATAGCACTAATTATGTCAAGACATAGTTAGAGTTTCATCCATGCTTAGGTTAGGTCAAGGTTTTAGGTAAGGTTAGGTTTCATTAAGCTTGGTTACGTTAATACGGTGTATTATTGATGACAATGTGAAATATGAAATTCGAAAACTATTTGTGTATACTCGATAATTCCGTTTACAGAAAACCAAATTGTTGAAGGAAAACATTTTCATCATATATATTTTAAATATGAAACCAACGATTTATAATATCACTAAAGCTATAACTTGAAAATAATCTCTGTTCAGGAAAAAGGTTTACTTGTCAGTTTACATATAGACTATTATTAGAACTGTAATATTCTTTTAGACCATCACAAATATCTAGATAACTATCTAGGTGGGTTGAGGTGAGGGGGACAGGTGGTTGTTTCTCATGGCAATGGATTTGCTTTGAAGACGGGCTCTGAATTTTATTATCATTTTACGCCCTCAGAATTTAAATATATCCCAAATTTAGTATCAAACACTTTGCCTCATACTTGGAGTTCTTAATGCATAAATAACCTCTAATGGGAGCGAACCCAATACTGATAGCAAGAAAAGTCCTTGAAAACCTGATAAACAGCATCAACACATTAGCATTAAGTGAGGCTACTCTACCTTATCATAATCTGTATCGATCCGCCTGTCACTGAAAGTTGCTCAACGAGCATAGGGACTGCAGTAAAAAATGTCACCTAAACTTTAGGAACAACCAAAAGAACCTACGACTTCAAGAAAACGAAAGTGATTATTCAACTGTGCAAGTCTGGTGCACCTCCATCTAGACTGCTGCACCCAAGCACACAGCAACCCGTCATCTTAAAAGTAACGTCACTTTTGGCTCGTATGTACACTATGGCCAAATTTGGACGTAATTTGAAATGAAATCGACTCACAAAAGTGACGTACTGTTCCGTTTTCTGTTTGAGTCGTCCGGCTTACTCTGCAAGCTTAGAAGAGGAAACTTTTCATTAACGTTTTTCATACCATTTTGAAACTTTATGAGAATTTCCTGCCCACCTAACCTATCAGAGGACCCTTAACTTACTGTTGTTGAAAAAAAATCCCTAATTTATTTTAATATTTTTTTTTTCATTTTCAAATTACGTCCATATTCGGCCATACGGGCAAACGGCCAAAAGCGACGTTCTTTTTAAGAGGACAGGTTTCGGTTAAAAAAGACAGATCTTAGGAGAAGGTCCTACAGTGACCAAAATGATCATAGAACTGTTAATTGCCATATCAGGATTGGCCACAGGACTAACAACACTGAGGCAAGGCTGAGGACTGATCTCACGAAATCTTTAAATACTGAACAAGTTTTATCTACCTGATTTATAGTTTACATTTACTCAAGTCTATTTCAGCAAGTAGTGCAAATTTCTAGAGATACTGAATCGAGTCCAAGGCGAGCAATAGTAACATCCTGGAGTCAGCTGATTTTCCTGAATTTACTTGATAGTCACCATCTCTCTAGTGGCCTCGATAAGGACAAGAACCCCGCGTCTTGTCAAAGAGAACCCCATTTATCCTGATGATTTTATCGACCAGCTGGATTTTGAAATTCAGCAGTGTTTTGGCATATAGGACCTCAGCGAGTAGGTGGTTCCGTGGGTTTAAAACCAATCTTACGGGTAAAGAAACATTTTTTGCTCTGTCCTACATTGTAGCTTGTTTGGCTTGTAACTGTTGCTCCTTGTTTGTGTTACACTTGACCTTTTACAAAAGTTTTCCGGATCAATATCATCCAAATTGTTCAGTATTTTAAATGTTTCAATAAATACAATCATGTCATGTCTGGTTTGTAATGTTAGCCCTAAGGCCTTCAACCGTTCCTGGTATGAGTCGGCTTAGTGGCTCTGACATGATAGCATGATATGATAGATGGAATTGCTAGTGTAGATTTCACTTTGTCTCAGATCCAAAAGGTTTTGTTGAAGTTCTTGGTGTATTATTGTTCTCAAGTTGTTTATAGGAAATCTAAGGTCCTCCTTGAAAGCAGATTGCTTGCCTAACTGACCAGCTCTTATCATGTATTCGGAGGCCAACATGAGATGGAATCCACAAGGAAATTAGATTTATCAAGAAAAATTAATACTAATAGTTTACTTCTAGTAATTAACTGGTCGAGTCACCGATGATAACAAATGTTGAAAATACTTATCAATATCTATTATTAATCATGTATGAGGTCATCTTCACTGTCTGTTATTTCTGCTGTGGGTTTAGTTGCATTGGTACAAAAGTTCACCATTACCTCTGCACTCTTACTGTGCATATAAATTATTCGCTAAGCATTTGCATGGTGGACTACATCGTTTTTGTATACAGTTACACCTGATTAGGTACAGAATCCCTGCAATACCTCAAATCCTACTTTACTGACAGGCTCCAGTATGTTTCTGTGAATAATTCAATTTCTCCCACCCTACCCATCAACATTGGTGTTCCTCAGGGCAGCATACTTGGCCCTCTCCTCTTTCTCATCTACATTAATGACCTTCCAAATGCCTCCCAACACCTCAAACCAATTCTATTTGCTGACGACACAACCTTCATTTACTCCAGTCCTGACCCCCTTGCTCTAAATGCCACAGTGAATACTGAGCTAGAGAAAGTCCATCTTTGGCTAACTGCCAACAAGCTCACCCTTAACATTGACAAAACTTTTTATATTCTGTTTGGCAACATCAAATAGATCTCAAAATAAACAATACCCAAATTTGTAACAAATTAGATGGCAAATTCCTTGGCATTCTCATTGACCACAAGCTGAATTTCCTGGGACACATTCTAAATATATAAAAAAAGTTTCAAAAACTGTTGGCATTCTTTCTAAGATCAGATATTATGTACCCAGCCCAGCCCTGGTGACTCTCTATTACTCCCTCATCTATCCTTATCTCAACTATGGTATTTGTGCTTGGGGTTCTACTACCCAAAATCATTTACGTCCTCTAATCACTCAACACAAAGCTGCTATTAGGACAATATCCAACTCTGGCCCCAGACATCATTCGGTACCCCTACTCAAATCTCTGAATATGTTAGATATTAAGTCACTGCATATTCTCTCATGTGTATTATACATATATAAAACTCTGAACTGTAATGCCAATCCTGACCTCAAAAGCTTCATAGAAGGTTGTAACAGAACCCATAGGCACCACACCAGAAATAAATACAGTTTTGATATTCCTAGAGTACGACTTAATCAAACTAGAAATGCTTTACAAATCAAGGGACCCAGAATGTGGAATGACCTTCCCAACCATGTTAAAGACTGTACCTCTCTCAACCAGTTTAAGAGAAAAACGAAGCTATACCGAATAAATTCCCTGTAACCTGCCTTACCCCTCTATTATCAACCAATGTCTGTTTTTGTTTTAAGTGACGCTGTTTTGTCGACCGAATTGTATTTGTGCTGCTTTTTCAGCCATGTTCCCCCCTTCTTAACTGTTTTTTTTTGTTCTCAACGCATTTTAATCCTTATGCTCAATTAGTATTAAGCCTTAGTCATTTAAGTTTTTCATGCCCGAAACGCTTTGCGTAATAGTGGCTTTAGGCACTGTATGTACTAGCCTTATCTATAACTCCATCACTCTCTGTACAATCACTTGTATGTATGTACCTTACCTAAATAAACATTTTGATTTTGATTTTTGATTTTTTGAATGTGATTTGGAGCATATGGTAAATCACAGACTAGGCAATATTTGTCCATCGTCCGTGTGCATCCTCGTAAATTCGTATAGTCAATATTGACTTATTTAATAAGTGAATAGGTGACATACTTAACATAATAGTTTCCAATGAAAATCTTCATAGAAAACACCGACCTTACCTAACCTACTTAGTATGTTAATATAAGCATCTTATTGCTTCGTAATTACAATTATTACCTAACCTATACCCATAATAGGTTAAGTAACAATTTATTACGAAGTTATAAGATGCTTATTTTAACATACTAAGTAGGTTAGGTAAGGTAGGTGTTTTCTATGAAGATTTTCAAGGGAAACTATTATGTTTAGTATGTCACCTATGCAGGTAACTAATAAGTCAATATTGACTATACGAATTTGCGAGGACGGGTTGCCGTGTTCAGTGGGAGTGTTGGCCGGGCCTCATCATCCCTTCCAAATCATTACCTGGTAGTTTACTCTTCTAAATGCAGGTACCACAGCACTTTTTGCAGGTTGTAGCTGTTGACCAAACCACACACTAGAAAGTGAAGGAACGGCGACGTTTCGGTCCGTCCTGGATCATTCCCAATCGACTTGAGAATGGTCCAGGACGGATCGAAACGTCGTCGTCCCTTCACTTTCTAGTGTGCGGTTTGGTTAACATATTTCAGCCAGGTTATTGTGGCTCCTCGTCTGCACAGGCTGTAGCTTTTCCCAGGCAATCTGCTTCTTAGGAAATAAATACCAGCGAAGACCTACAAGTTTTGTCTCTCTTATTCCTGGTTTTGTAAGGCATGGCAGATAAATACTTCAAGTTTCCCTCGTGCTCAGTCAGGAATTCTTTCATATAATCCAAGAGTTGTAAGTTCTTGTAAGATTCCTTCAGTTGCTGTATTAAATGCTTTCCAGTAAGAGAATTTTCCCTTTCCATGCTAAAGCACAAGTTTTGTCACTGCCTGAGAGAGCATGACAAGCAGGCAACGTAGAAGCCCATATGGTGCCAAGTGATGAGAATATTCATGCAATGGAAATCATTGTACATCAAGAAAAGCTGTACCTGGAGTTTTGGCCATCTTCTAATAACATTACCAGAGCATCAGACTCTTGGGTGAAGAACAAAGTCTTGTTGCTCCATCTTGTAGCTTCTCCACACAGTCATTCAGTTAATTCCCTCAATAAATCCACATCCCTACCTTTACCATTCTCTTTACACACTGGAACTTACTTATTTTATTTATTTATTTAAAATACAGGAAGGTACATTGGGTTGTGAGAATACATAATATTGGTGTTCTTCCATTCTTACATTTACAAATACATACACTTTTTGGTCCATATCAAACACTCAGTCCATCATATTCTTGTATAGTGCATTCATACCCTTTAATTATCATTAATATGGGCAAAGGCACCTCATAATTTTTACCCATAAAATTGTATCGATGCCTGATCACACAACCCCATCAAATCCTCACAACAGTTTAATTGTTCGGGCGTTTCTCATTGACCCTTCCCATTAAGATGTCTCACTCATATCTGACACATGTACCGTTCCATTTACGAAATTTTCTTTCAATTCTTCACTATTAGTTATGATTAAATATGTTACATGTAAATATACACTTATGTGTTATAATGCTAAAGGGAAGGTGGAGAAATCCCGAGAAAGCAAAAAGCCATTACGTAAGGGTAAGGGATTCGAAATACTATATAATTTCAAGAAAATATTTATTATATATATTTTTTGTATACAAAAATATCACTTTGTTGAAAATATGTCATCTTGCAACTGTGCAGCCTCTCTCACACTCCATGCACAGGGAAATATACTCTACCTTATCCACACAAGATCTGCCACACACATTTCTCTCTACGTATTCTTGGTTATAAACCATAATGGGTTAAAGTAAATTTTAGTTATATTAACATAATGTTATAACCGTCATTTTCTTTGCTATTCACCATCTATCTCCGAGTTGATGCCTCACCACTCCATACGAGTGGGACGCCTGTTAGTGATAAGTATACTGTATGTATGTGTATAGTTAAATTTCATATCTAAACACACTGTGTGCAATTTACACACATATTAAATTAAACACACACACACATTATATATATATATATATATATATATATATATATATATATATATATATATATATATATATATATATATATATATATATATATATATGCACCCATACATACATGTACACATGTATAATTACTGAAATGAAGGAGTATAGTATAGAGGTAACCAGCACCTCATCCATGGGACTATCAAGCACTTACATAATAAGGAGAACATGCTCAAGATCAAATAATTGAACAATTCTACTGGATTTACTTTGATTGTGGAAGGTATCAAAGCTGGTATTCCATCACCACATTGTACATGTTACATACCCACTCTTACTCTGGTACTGATAATCATAATTAGTGTGTGTGTGTGTGTGTGTGTGTGTGTGTGTGTGTGTGTGTGTGTGTGTGTGTGTTTACGAAGATATATGTGAAACTCTCAGCAATGCCTCGTGGGTTACAGACCCATATATCTAACAGTATGAAAAAAGTCAAATGAGACTTTTGAAACGCAAACAACGGCAGACATATTGATTGAGAGTAACAGAGGTATGGATGGGGGGATTTATGCGCATGTGTGTGTGTGTGTGTTCATAAATGAACATCTGTATGATGTGTTTATTCATAAAAATCACTGATTATACATCCTGTAAGATGTATAAGTTGGATATGGACTTATGATATATCTGAACTTCAGGAGGATCCCATGTCATAGCTATCAGGACTTGTTGATGCAATGAAGGATGCTGGTGTGGGAGTTGAAGTGCTGAGCCCTGTGCAGCTTCTCCATGTTCTCCAGCAGGAGGGCGTTGGAGGGGTCCTGCTCTTGAGCAGTCAGGTAATGTCTCCAGGCACGACCGTAGTCTCCCTGGGGAATATAGTTACCCATTTACTTTGTGATGGAAATTGTGCCGTATAATACCACTGTTACCTTTCGAATATTAAACTACACTTTTTTCCAATATATNGGGGGATACGATAACTACAGTACTGGTATTACAAGATCTTGCGAGGAAACTGATAAAGTGGATAAAGGAAGCCTATTTAATTAAATAGACATAGGACAAGGGACATTAGTAAACGCTGGACAAGCAAGGAAGTTCTCATTTCCTATACAGGTGGTAGGCAAGTGGAATGCATTTAAGGTTGTCAAGGCAAATTTCATCACAACTGCAAGAGATTTGATAAAAATGCTAATGTTGAGAGGGGTAATTATCAACCAATATAATCAACAGATAGGAGTGGGGTTTACGAGCTAGACCTCACTTCTCCCATAATCACCAATAGGTAAGCACGCCTTCTCATGTTGAATGGATGGTTGAAAAAATATAAAGTCATAGAAATCATGTACGCATAACCTAAAAATAAGGAACCATCATTCAAACACAGCTACATCAACCCCCAGTGCTGCCCTTACATCAACATGAAAAGGATGGAAGGCTAGGTAAGCAATTTTGCAGCCAGACCAAAGTGTGGTTTTGTGGAGGTCGATCGACTTCCAATACAACCACACAGCTGTACGACAGGCTTAACCTGGAATGGGGCTCAAATGGAGCACCTAACTCCCTCACCACTCGCACCTTCACAAACAGTGTCTTGAACACCAAGTTTTTGCTTGGTAGGAGCTTTATGATGGTGTATTCCACTTTTGGAATAAACAAGTGCCCCACAACTCATAAGCACATCAGATTAGACATCCTCAGAAACCTGATGGCAGGTGGCAGTCTTGCCAAAAGAAGCACCCGAGTGGTACAGCTTAGAATAAGCATTTACAAAAATTTAAAGATATAAACTGGATTATCCATAAACTTTACAATGATTAACCAATATAAAATGTAAACTTTAAAGTTTTAACATGAATGTTCATACCTGGTTGGTAACTGGAATAATCTTCCCTTCCTTAAGGATGCGCTCTATTTGATCTTTGTTGAAATTGGACACACCAATAGATTTAGTAAGGCCCAAGTCAACAGTCTTCTCCATTTCAAGCCAAGTTTCAACGTAATCAACATCACTGTAGAGTGTATTTCCACTCATCTGCTGGGAAATTTTCTCCTCCTTCCTGTAAAAACACATTTGTCTTAAAAGTGGACAAGAAAAATGATTAAAGCTATCTTGTCTAGAAACAGCTTCGTCATACTTTGAGTTCTGGCGACACACGTGGTGTATACAATGTAAGGCTTATACATGAACACTAAATCTACCTAAAGTTTTAGTAGACCTGCCTTACCTGGTTACTTACAGGCTTTATATTTTTTAATGTGCCTAGCAAAATCATTATCAACAGTTCCCTCTCAAACACAGTCCAAGTTTCCCAATAGTTATAAATTTACTATAATATTTAAACATTCCCACATCATTCTATAAGCAAATGTTCAGCATTCTCCTGGTATTTTAAAGCATAATGAAAACATGGTAGTCTTTAGAATCCTGCCTATTGCTTATATTTTATGAGAAAATCAAACTATCAAAAGTTATCTTAGGTGGCACTTTAAGATAGCTTTTGACCAATACTACACTGCCTTATAACCAGATTATGATACAGTGCTCCCATGCTATAAAATCATTAATACTCGGATACCGATGCTTAGTCTATTTATCGTTAGAACTTAAGATACAATATTTTGTGATCAAGGCTTGTAAACAATGACAGTAACAAGCAACTCAAATTATATACACAGTCAATTATGTATGCATATTAAAAAATACTGAATTACTAGGGATTTAGATTCTACATTACTTTCTGCAGTTATACACAAAAACGAAAGTTAAGAAATATTAATACTGTAATTACGTATATGTAAACTTATTTTATCTGGTTCTCGGCTACTCTACAGTGATCACAGGCAAATAAAATCTTTTCCATACATGTGGATAGGACTGTGCAGAACTCACCTTGTAACCCATAGGCCAGTGAATAAGGTACAGGTCCAAGTAATCAAGCCCCAAGTTGGTCAGTGACTGCTTCAAAGAAGGGATCACCAAGCTCTTACTATGGAAGGTGTTCCACAGCTGCAAGGGGGAACAACTTTTACTGACCAAAAATAAAATATCCATGTAGGGTACAACCTGTTCAGTCAAAACCGCTTACAAGCGTAAATGTAACTAAAGGTCTCACGTCAAGTAATTATTACAGTAAAGAATTATTAAAAGGTCTCTCAGATTACATACCAACTTATTTAAATGTAGAAAAATATATATAAATATTATATCTAATAAAGAATCCAAGTTCTATACAGTACGAGTCTCCAAACTTAAGAACCATACAAGGGCTACACTGGAGAGAGAGAAAGAAAAAAAGTTTATTTTGCCATTTTCTACACAAGCCTATAATCATAGAATTCCAAAATAAAATTATACAGTGGTACCTCAGTTTAAGAGTTTAATTCGTTCCTGGAGACAGCTCTTATTCCGAAAAACTCGTATTCTGAAGCTAATTTCCCCATAAGAAATAATGGGAAATGAATTAATCCGTTCCTGACTACCCCAAAAACCCCATATCAAACTAAATTTTTATACCTAATTCATCTAAATAAACCTACAAAACTATGTTCAAGTTATTACTTACCTTGCTCTTGAATGCTGTAGGTGTATGGAAGATGGTGAGGAGGGGGGAGGAGGAGAGGAGTTACTGTTTGGAAGGGGAGTCCCTTTCCATTATCACATCAGGCAGTGAGGACTTCACTGGTATGCACACACTGGCACATTTTGCCTGCATACCACTAGGACTTGCTTGTCTTACTAAGAATTTCTCTAAAGACACTTGTTTTTCCCTACATTTTAACACTTGTCTGTAGTAAGACATCACATTATCATTTAAAAGGTCAATGCAACGGCCTGCTACAGCTTTATCTGGGCGAGTTTTTTCAACAAAACTTTGCAGTTCTTCCCATACTTCACACATTTTCTTAATCAAGGAGGGACATCCTCTACTGCCTCTACTCACAGCTATTTTCTTAGGTTGAACCTTATCAATGGCTTTCTTGAGACCCATGGTGAGATATATAATAACAAACTGTATAGTCAAATGACCAAAAATCCAACAAAACACTGAAAATCCAGGTGAAGAATTGATGTGGGATAGTCACTGGGCGCGAGACAATGGTAAACTGAGGGGCGGAGGGGCGACGATCGCCGATCGACCACGCGCTAGGTCGGCCTGTACGCGTATCAACAAACTCGCGTCCCGAGGTAACCCTCGCGTTCCGAGACATAATTTTCGAGGAAATCCTGCTCGTCTTCCGAAAAACTCGCATACAGGGACACTCGCATTCCGAGGTACCACTGTACTGCTATATAATAAAATTATATATATTATAGTTACAGTATATATATATATATATAATTAAATTATTATTTCCTTACTGCTTGGCAAAAACACAGATCTGGAAATACAGTACTGTACAATGAAAAGCAGCTGGACAGACATTTTCAAGAAACAGAAGCTCATTTACTCTTGGCTGGCAACAGGAAATTTCAATCATAACCAACAAATCATGCACGTTTGCACAAGATTAATAATAATGATGGATCCACTTTTTAATTTTCAAAATATTGCCGAATTGAGGTTTCAAGCTGGAGGAGCGAATCATTACAATGACTTGAAATATATAATTAATTCAAATTATTTTGAAGTTGCTGCAGGTCAGATACAATCTTATGGCAGGCCAGATGTGACCCACAGGCCATAGTTGGAAACCCTTCTGTATTATATGCAGAATTTTCTAATATATGGCCATTTTGCTGCTCCCATTGCAAAAGCCTACACAATTCTTCCCACAACTTTTCAACCTATCTAGTGCCAATGTTCTTTGCTTGTGGTACTGTCATGAATAAAGGTAAAGAGGACTGGAAGACCAATGTGCCAAACCACCAAATGTATTTGCTCACTATAATACTAAAAGAACAGATAACCTTCAAATGCCCCCTGGAAGCAAGAATTGTAAGTATCAAGACCAATTATCATGAAACTACCGTTACTAGATCAAAGTTATATCGACTCGCCAGATGTTCCCACTATCCAACATGGATAGTGGTATTCGCACCCCTCCGTCACTATGATGGAGTGCGAAGATACGTGAATTTAGAGCAATTCTATAACCATGTTCCAGCGATGTGGTAAATATTTCATTCAAAATGATCTGCTACCAGAAATTTTAGCCAAATATCCCTAGTTTGCTAACTAGGTAGTACCGAGTGATTGTAACCTTCCACCGCTGCCCACTGGATGGGGGCGGTGTGCAGGACAGACATATAAATTGTGACACTAGCTCCCACATATGTCCGTTGCTTAATTTAGAACCTGTATTTGAGTTCGATCTCGAACCCATTGTTGATGTGACGACTTATATTGAATTTGTAACTAGCATCAAGATTGTAACTTGCTTAGCTAAATGAATTGTGGGGTTCAGTCCTGAGCCCATTATGTGCATCTGTACCCTTTCCACTACGCCCACAAGATGGTTATGGGGTGCATATAAATGCCTAAAACTAAATATCCAACATGGTCGGGAACTTTGAAAACTTCCCTTTTATTCCTAGTGTCCATTCATAATTTTGTTAGCTTTACAGTATCCGATTACGTTTTCTTTACAATGGGCTTCCCTGTAAACTGGTATCTTAGTTTAAGGGGCATACGAGTCTTTTAGCATTTACTTTATGTAGTGTACAATACCAGTCTTTTGCAACTTATTACTGAAGCCGTGTTTGAGGTTTGTCTACCTTCTCCAGTACTGCATGATTAAGTAATTATCAAAAAGATGCCAAATGCTGCATGATGAAGACCAACAATACACATCTCTGAAGTCGTTTGGCATTGCCATCAACATGGTGTGGTTCCTCTATTTGCACCATTACCTTGGATGCACCATGCCTTTGCTGTCATTTCTTCATATCTACTGTAAAGACCTAAGGTACTCAACTTTTCCATGAATATTATGTTAAATATTGAAATAGAAAAAAAAAAGTGTCTTACCTTACTTGTTATGAAGAGATCTTCACGTTTCACAACACCTTCCTCAATTTTAGCCTTAATAGCAGCACCAACTTCTGGCTCATTGCCATAAACAAGTGCACAGTCAATATGGCGATATCCACAGTCTATGGCATCCTTGACAGCTTGTGTTACCTCGCCTGGCTTTGACTGTATAAAACAATTAAAATAAAATTTGATTAAATTAAAAAATACTAAGAGACCATTGCAGATATCTATTCTGACCTTATCTGTTCAGACAGGCTGTTGCTCTACCAGTGACAGAACTATGGCATTCCTGGCAGATAACCTTTGTATAGACTGTAAGGGCTTTGTAATCATTTTCTAATGTACAATACTGTAAACAAGGTTAAATGGTGCAGTATGATGCGAGATTAGCACTCCTAGTTTCCAATTACAGTAGCTACCTTAACAATTCATGATAAGAGAGAATTGGCAGAATTATACTTTTTGTATCCAAGCCATTTTAGAGCACCAAACCAATAATAATAGTGTTCTGTGTAGCAGTGAGACATATTAGAAAGGCAAATTAGACTGCCTGGGGTGGCCTTGAATCGGTAACACATCTGGTGTCACTCGGTGAATAAAGAAAAATTAAAATTCACTACATGCACTGTAGTGCATGTAGTGAATTTTGCCACAGTGCAAGCCACAGATATAAGGTACTGTATCTACTTTGGAATAAGGCCAACACAGTAACAAAAAACATTCCAGAAATGAAAGCTCTCATACCAGGCATGATTGAGGACTTCTGCCGAGTAAAAAGTTAATAAATTGTTCCTTCTGTACAATTACTATCTGTTGCTCAATTACAATTTTTTCTTAACCAATCATTTTGTCATTTTATTTATATTTCTCTACCTCAATTCATTATTGCTTTGTTCTCATTTAGTTTTAAGTCTTAAGTGTATTCCCACATTATAGCTAAACCACTCTGTGTATTAGTGGCTTTAGATATCATGCTTGCCTTACCCACGAATCCTACAATCTCTTTGATGACCACCAACCCACACATCAGAATTTAGTCTAGTTCATTTATTATGCACCCTATACTCATTCTGTGGGTGGGAGTGGAAAGGGTTACAGAAGCACATACTGTAATGGGCTTAGTGACTGAACCCCAAAATTCATTTAGCTAAGCAAGTTAGTCTCAAGCTGCTTACAAAATTCAAGGCTATTGTCACAACAATGGGCTCGAGACAAGACCAAAAGTACACGTTCTAAATAAGGCAATAGACATATGTGGAGAGCTAGCGTCACAATTGATAAGAAAATGAAGAAACGATGTTTTGGTCTGTCCTAGACCATTAACAAGTCAACTTTATAATGTTCCAGGACAGACTGAAACGTACGTACTTCTTTTTCAAAGGTGTGGGTTGGTCACATCTTCAGCCATGCTATTGTGACTTAACATACAACCTGCTTGAATCCTGTGTACAGTACTTAGCCTAAATATTATTATTACTGTATTATAATTAGGCATGACATGGCTTATCTCAAGACTTAAATACTAAAACCAATTGGAGGATATAAATTTAGACTACTCTAGTTCAAAATTCATCTAGAATAAAAGCCTCAGAAATAATTTGGGGGAGGGGAAGGGGTGGGGTGGGGTGGAGGAACCACTGATAAAACCCCAAATTCCTGTTAAGGCCACTAAAGACCGTGGCCGTAGAGCCAATAAACAATAGATTTTGCTCAATAAATTACGAAGAAACTAAGTTTTATGACTATCTGTATCAGGCAGCACCTCCCTGGACCTCTATACAGAAATTCAGTTTTTTATTTAGTTAATTTATCCGATTTGCCAGTTAATTTATGTTATTATGCATTGCCTGTACATAATGCAAGTGGTTGTGCAATAGATTACACAGGCACATAAGTTCTGGAATTGAATTCCCAAATTCTTTTAGCTAAGCAAGTTACACCCATGACTTTAGGGCAAAATTTCTTGAAATCTACCTATAAATTTTTTTTGTCTATATTACTGTAATTATTCTACTTAAAAATTATCTGTACCTGTAAAGTAAAGCTGTAAAGTACCTTGTACACATTTTTTTTGTCAATTTTACTTTTAAATTATCTAAAAATTATGTTAGCTTAAGGACTTGCCCGAAATGCTATGCATGCTAGTGGCGTTACAAGAATGTAAATTAAACTTAATTACTATGTTCTCTGTTAACCCCCAATGTATCTTCTTGTATATAAATAAAAAATAAATGCATCAAGGCAACAATTAAAAGTTTAACTATTATCATGACCCCATAAGGGTAGGGTTCAAAAAGGGCCAAAAGTTATGCCCATCTGTCATCAATACGTTCAAAAAGGGCCAAAAGTTATGCCCATCTGTCATCAATACTCTAAGGAAAACTACTTACTATATTCTATCCTAACCATAGCTATCCTATGGTAACAACCTATCCTAACCATATCTAACCTCAAAAAAGTTATAGATTTTGTGCAAGTTACGTCAATTTATCTCCGGGGACTAGTTTACATACTAGTGAACATAGTATCATGTTTTATTTACAGTATTATATATACACACAAGTTTTT
>WNGS01158745.1:15528885-15545078 GCA_020271785.1 Procambarus virginalis
CCCAAGTGAGTCTACCTCCCCAGCTGAGTCTACCTTCCCAGGTGAGTCTACCTCCCAGCTGAGTCTACCTCCCCAGCTGAGTCTACCTCCCCAGCTGAGTCTACCTCCCAGCTGAGTCTACCTCCCCAGCTGAGTCTACCTCCCCAGCTGAGTCTACCTCCCCAAGTGAGTCTACCTCCCCAGCTGAGTCTACCTCCCCAGTTGAGTCTACTCCCCAGCTGAGTCTACCTCCCCAGCTGAGTCTACTCCCCAGCTGAGTCTACCTCCCCAGCTGAGTCTACCTCCCCAGCTGAGTCTACCTCCCCAGCTGAGTCTACCTCCCCAGCTGAGTCTACCTCCCCAGCTGAGTCTACCTCCCCAGCTGAGTCTACCTCCCCAGCTGAGTCTACCTCCCAAGCTGAGTCTACCTCCCCAACAGAGTTTACCTCCCCAGGTGAGTCTACCTCCCCCAGGTGAGTCTACCTCCCCAGGTGAGTCTACCTCCCCTAGCTGAGTCTACCTCCTACCAGTGAGTCTCTTGTTTCATTAGGAGAGTCTTTTGTTGTGAGATGAGTCGTCTATATCGTGAGGCGAATCACGGTATAGGAGATAGTGAGGATAATCCCTAGATTAATTACCACATGCCCCCCTGAGGTACTCAGGTACAAAACAAGAACCCTGGGTGAGTTCAACCGTCCATTTGTGTACGTTCAGGCCAATAATGGCCACAAGTAGCGTCATTCTAAGAGGACGGACGGTTGTGTCTCTCCGTCAGCTTGGGGTACGCGGTACTGGTGAGCGTCGGGCTGTCTCGTGTGGGCCGCCTGAGGACGCCCTCTCTCCTTCTCCTGCTGGCAGTCTTCTCCTGCAGGACCCTGCACAGGAACCGGGACTGGAGCTCCAGGGAGACGCTCTTCATGTAAGTTGGGACTTCCTGCTTCGTCAGAAGTTGGGTTGTGGTCGGTGTGTGTGTGTACGTCGGACCTTCAGGAGTGGAATGAATATGTGGAAAGGAATCTTTTCTGGAGAGAAGGGAGTGTAATACTGCAGCAGGAGCCAGGTGAGGTAAGGCTGTGGCGGAAACACTGACTCTAGAGTGTGTCAGTGTTGTGACATGTCCGGGTGTGACAAGGAGGATGAATGTGACCTCCAAGACAGACACGGATATGATGGTGATGCTGGTGGTGACAGTCCCCCCCCCCTCACCTCACCATACACATTGGTAGTGATAGCAGCCTTCAGGATGGGCATCAATGTGACGTTGACAACAGCTCACAAGATGATGAATGTGATGATGATATAGAGAGTAATCAATATATATGAAAGCTCTCAGATTTTTTAGTTTCCCTTTTGGGTACTTGTCTATAATGTAATCACGTTTTCGTAATTATTACTATTATAAATGTGTATATTAGTGTACCCCCAAGCCAATAAATCACTAGGAGCTCTATGACCGGACCAGGATTCGAACCTGCCACTACCAGCACCCACTGACGTACTGTGTACGCCAGTGGGTGAACCCTAGTAGTGCAGGTTCGAATCCTGGTGGGGTTATAGAGGTCTTAGTGATGTCTAATGGTGTGTGTGTGTGTGTGCAGGGCGGGGCTGAGGACGCTGCCAAACAACGCAAAGATGCACTACAACTTTGCCAACCTGCAGAAGGACCTAGGCAACACGGAACTCGCTAAGCACCATTATGCTGAAGCCATTAGGTGAGTACCTCACTCACTGCTGACCTCCGCGACCTGTTCATTATACTCACCTCTGGTCAACACCTGCATCATTATACAGCTACTCACCTCTGGTCAACACCTGCATCATTATACAGCTGCTCACCTCTGGTCAACACCTGCATCATTATACAGCTACTCACCTCTGGTCAACACCTGCATCATTATACAGCTACTCACCTCTGGTCAACACCTGCATCATTATACAGCTACTCACCTCTGGTCAACACCTGCATCATTATACAGCTGCTCACCTCTGGTCAACACCTGCATCATTATACAGCTGCTCACCTCTGGTCAACACCTGCATCATTATACAGCTGCTCACCTCTGGTCAACACCTGCATCATTATACAGCTGCTCACCTCTGGTCAACACCTGCATCATTATACAGCTACTCACCTCTGGTCAACACCTGCATCATTATACAGTTACTCACCTCTGGTCAACACCTGCATCATTATACAGCTACTCACCTCTGGTCAACACCTGCATCATTATACAGCTACTCACCTCTGGTCAATACCTGCATCATTATACAGCTACTCACCTCTGGTCAACACCTGCATCATTATACAGCTACTCACCTCTGGTCAACACCTGCATCATTATACAGCTACTCACCTCTGGTCAACACCTGCAACATTATACAGCTACTCACCTCTCGTCAACACCTGCATCATTATACAGCTGCTCACCTCTGGTCAACACCTGCAACATTATACAGCTACTCACCTCTCGTCAACACCTGCATCATTATACAGCTACTCACCTCTGGTCAACACCTGCATCATTATACAGCTACTCACCTCTGGTCAACACCTGCATCATTATACAGCTACTCACCTCTGGTCAACACCTTCAACATTATACAGCTACTCACCTCTCGTCAACACCTGCATCATTATACAGCTACTCACCTCTGGTCAACACCTGCGTCATTATACAGCTAGAACATCTTACACATAGATCATAGGTATCATTATCTCATCAAAATGCAATTGTGACATTTGTGAACATATTATAGCGTGTTTGTGTAATATATATATAAATAATAATCATATCCCGTCAGACTTTAATATTGAAAACTACAACACCTGGCCCGGAGAGCATAACATCACACATCACAACTATTAAATCAACAACACTGCGATGCGGCAGAATTGGGGGGGGGGGAGGACATAGGGGTTAGGATCCACCAGTCAGTAAAAGTTGCACAACAAATGGCTGCTGTAGTAAAACAAAAAATGCCTAGAAGAAGGTTTTTTCATCTCAAGTGAATCTCTGACTTGAAGGAAAAGAAAGTGGTTAAGGAGCTGTCCAAGTCTCTGGTGGTGCGGCCTCCATCTGCACTACTGAGCATGGAGACCTCATCNACACAGGTGGCCTTCACTAAAACACCCGCCACCTGCTGTTCGCAGTTCAACTTTTATATGAGTCGAGAAACACAAAAACTCACCATTAAAACTAGACAAAGTTGAGTCATTACCTGAAGTTGGGACACATTACCGGGATACATGCTCTCGGCCGGACAAAAAGGGCACATTACTGAGGATAATGACCGCCACTGCGGAGTATATTTTGACCCAGGTTTATAGAAGGCAGGCCTTATGGAAAGGGTACAGTGATTGTTTGTTAATGGAGAGAGGGAGAGAGAGAAAGAGAGAGAGAGATAGAGGAATAAAATTTACTATATTCCATGTTGATGTGTTGGGCCACAAGAGTGTAAGTAACTAATGGTGTTCTTCGTGTGATTATACCATGCTGGGTAACGAACCTGGTGTCCCTGAGGAAGAGTTGAGCACTGTACTCTCCAGCCAGTGCGTGGGGGGGGGGGGGGAGCCGAAACACCGACCATAACACTGTAATGTGCATAGACCTATGGTACCAGTGTAGTCTTAATGACAGTCATCGAGGGTGGAGCCCGGTTAATATTCGCCAATCATTGTTACCTGGAACTAGGCGTGTAGCCGGTACCAGGAGGGTGTGAGGACGACGGCTGGGTGAAGGACGAGTGGCTCCAGGTGCTGTTGAAGATGCTGGAGGTCATCACTTAGGCTCCCTCACACACCTCCTCACTGTCAAAGTTACTTTAAATTCCCTTTGAGAATTATGGTATGATGTGCAGGTGTGTGTGTGTGTGTGTGTGTGTGTGTGTGTGTGTGTGTGTGTGTGTGTGTGTGTGTGTGTGTGTGTGTGTGTGTGTGTGTGTGTACTCACCTATATGTACTCACCTATATGTGTCTGCAGGATCGAGCATTGACTCTTGGATCCCGCCTTTCGAGCATCAGTTGTTTACAGCAATGACTCCTATCCCATTTCCCTATCATATTTCCCTGTGTGTGTGTGTGTGTGTGTGTGTGTGTGTGTGTGTGTGTGTGTGTGTGTGTGTGTGTTTTCTCCATGCGTACTCACACACTTATTTTTATATTTCTCTTCATTTTTCTATGCGTGTATTTCCGTAAATCAAACATTGGCTGTAAGTGAGACCTCATGTATTGGTGTCAACATTTCAGGCCTGAGGCAGTGAGGGGCGCCCCGGGGACCATCAACACAGGACATCTTCAGAAGCATGGCCACCTTACTGGAACGTTAATAAACTGAAGAGCGATACACAGTGATTTACAGTGATGTCAGAGTGTCGTAAGTGACCCTGGTGTGTGGCACCAAGGGCCCTGTTGTACACAGTGCCATCAGGGGGCACCGGGAGGCTGGCTGGCCAGACCCCTGTGGCACTCACCGGGTCAAAGAAAAATATTGCAGAAAACCAGGTGTTTGGATAGACTTGCGTGGGTTCCCTTTAAGCCACATCACTCAGGTGGTTCCCACAGAGCCACAGGACTGGTGCGTCTCACAGAGCCACGGGACTGGTGCATCCAATAGAGCCGTAGGACTCTGTTGCTTCCATAGAGCCACAGTGCACCAGTGAGTACCAGAGGACCGTAAGACAGCTGCTGTGCTACCAACCTGTGCGCCCAAGAACCCAACACCCAGATGGTAGCACTGTCTTACACCTGCTACTTAGAGTACATTTCATGTTTGAGGTAATTCCGTTTAGTCTGCCACAAAACTGGTGTTCGCTGCCGTCTCAAAGACTGCTGGTAGAAGCGACATGGATGGTGGAGGTACATGCGTATCGCCTTGTCAGGATTCGCCAAGAAAACGGAAGAAACCATCGCGTTTATCCTCGTCGTCTTCGTGGATTACCGAAGAGAGTTGTGAGAACGACGACCAGTCGCCCACTTGGGTGTACATGACGGTGTGGGTGGCTGGGGTCCTGGTGTACGTCAACGGCCTGACGGGGGAGTTGGTCCACGACGACGTCAGTGCCATCAAGACCAACCCGGACGTCCTCGGCACCAACCCGCTCTCTCACGCCTTCTTCAACGACTACTGGGGCAAGCCCATGTGTGACCCGCTCTCTCATAAGTCTTACCGCCCCTTTACCATCATCACCTTCAGGTACGTCCTCCTCCTGCTACTCTCGCCTCTAATTATATATTTATTTTCACCTTTCACCAACCCAACCACTTGGGCTGGACGGCAGAGCGACGGTCTCGCTTCATACAGGTCGGCAGAGCGACGGTCGCTTCATACAGGTCGGCAGAGCGACGGTCGCTTCATACGACCGTCCAAGTGGTTGGGGCACTATTCCTTCCCCCGTCCCATCCCAAATCCTTATCCTGACCCCTTCTCAGTGCTATATAGTCGTAATGGCTTGGCGCTTTTCCTTGATAAATCCTTCCTTCCTTCCTTCCTTCCTTCCTTCCTTCACCTTTTTTTCACTTACAGAATACAAATACTTCTCAATAGAAACTAAACATCTAACCTGTGCCTAACTGTACACATAGTTCTAATAGATGATAAAAATAGTAATATATACGAGAAAATGCTTTGAATACCCAGTAAAGTGAAATTGATGAATACGTCTTTGTAAACTGAAACTCATCGCTTGTGTTATTGACCTATAAACATGTTCTGTGTAAGAGTGATGACTCAGTAAGGAATATACCAGAATCATATAATGAAACTTTATGTAGAATGAAGCAGCAACAAAGTTTCCAGAACTATGGACAATAAGAAGTGTGGTAAGACAGAGCTTGTTAACCAGCTCCAGAAGTGATTGCTTCGTATGTATAGTTGACTGGCGTGAGGAAAATACTCAAAAGGATTCCTTACAATAACTTCAGTACATCCTAGGAATATATATCAAGAGTTACATAGCATTTCGAGGCTGGGTTACGCAACCACTTGGGCTGGACGGTAGAGCGACGATCTCGCGTCATGCAGGTCCGCGTTCAATCCCCGACCGTCCAAGTGGTTGGGCACCATTCCTCCCCCCCCCCCCCGTCCCATCCCAAATCCTTATCCTGACCCCTTCAAAGTGCTATATAGTCGTAGTGGCTTGGCGCTTTCCTCTTGATAGTTCCCTTCCCTTCCCTTCGAGGCAGGGTTCCCGCAGTGACTGTGATTCTTGCAGGATCAACCACTCGCTCTTCGGGTTACGGCCGCTGGGATTCCACCTGGTGAATGTTCTTCTACACTCGTGTGTGTGCTTGCTGCTGACCCGCCTCCTGCTTCGCCTGCTGCACCTGCCTCAAGGGACGGTGCTGTCCGCCGGCCTCATCTTCGCCACACACCCCGTCCATACTGAGGCCGTGAGTACTTCCTCTCTTTAAACTACCAACACAAGCTGTCTTGCGGTCTGTTCGAGCGGTGGCAGGTGAAACAACGCCACTATCTTCCAACAGTAGGAGGTGAAACGCAAGGTTTTCAAATCAATAACAGTAGCAGAAATAAAAGCCAGGTTTAACAATTCATATCAATGCAATAATATTAATAGATGCAGAACATCTAATATTCCACGACGACGACAACAATGTCATCAGGTTCACTACGAGAACGTTTTAAACAACTAGCTTGTCACAAAAAAACAATATTTTCCATCTTGCCAAACACCAGTAGTCGTGCTGTTTCTTCACCTCTACCCGAGTGACTTTTGATTTGTACAGACAATTTGTTACTGTAAATATTATTATTTTAGATATAATTTTGGTAGGTTTTACAACAAAAATTCATAAATTGCGTAAAGTAAATACAAATCTGAAGCATTAAATCTTTTTATCGTCAATGCTTGTCACTGTTAACCCCATGTGTCTAGGGGTTTTATGATGAGTTCCCCCAGAAGACTTGCGGACACATAATCAGATACATAAACATTCTAAACATTTAGTTTGTGCTCTGACACATAGGAAGTTAACGCGGCGTGTGTAGCACCAAGAACACACTGTGTACTTGACACATGTTTAAGGAGCACCACTTACAGGCTGTTCATGCCCGTGCCACCTCTTGGCTGGCTTAATCTTTATCAACCTTTGAGGAGCCTCCGTGAGGTGTAAAGAGTGTGTGTGTCCTCTGCGTCGAATTGACATACGGGAGACATCTCCCGTCCACGAGGCTATCCATAGCCCGTACTTCTTGCCCCGCTCCTGTGCCAGGTAAGTTACGGGCTCACCATAGCCCGTGCTACATGGAACTTGTTCCGAATAGCTGAATCTATAACAACAACAACCTCTCCGTCAGACACACACAGCACTGCTCCTGTGCCGGGTAAGTCCACTACAGGCTCACCATAGCCCATGCTACTTGGAAGTTGTTCCGAGTAGCTGAATCTATAACAACAACTCTCCGTCACAGGTGACAGGCCTGGTGGGGCGGGCAGATGTGCTGGCCTCAATCACCTTCCTGGCGGCTCTTCTCTCCTACCACAGGTAACTAACATTCTGCGTCTGCAACACCAGTGGGTCTGACGCGTGATTGGTTCCCCTTCTCCCAGGAAGTGATTCGTCAATCTCTTCCTTCAGTTCTTCTCTGGGATTGAGAGCGAGGGCTGGAATATAGATCAATTAATGTCTTGCTTCCCAAGATATCGACACTGTGTCTCAAGCCCATTAATAATATAACATTAACGTAGGACAGTGACTTTCTCAACTTCCCATGACAAGAACATCATAAATATAGATACGATAAATGCTAGAGTAATTTATCTAACAACTCTGGTTATAATCAACAACATATCATTAGCAACAACTAATTCATATATATACATATATATATATATATATATATATATATATATATATATATATATATATATATATATATATATATATATATATATATATTGGTGTATACTGGCAGCAGGTTTTCTTTTACACATGTCTCATTGAATATGACCGCATATTCTGTATTTACTATCTTCTGATTTAGGGCTTCTATCCCTCTAACTATTTTCTTAGCATCAGGGCTTAGCTGAAACAGGAGTTCTCCAAAACTCATTTTCGTAATTTCTGGGTGAAGAAAAGATGTGGATTACTATAGAATGTATTACACTTATTTAAACAATTTGCACGACGTTTCGAACCTCCATGGTTCATTCTCAAGTGAGGAAATGTTACAATGTGGTTTGATTATATACCCGCACTGGGTCAGGTGATAAAACAATAAAGGTGAAAACATAGGGGATAAATGGGGTGAAACATATGAACATAAGAATAGAGGTAACCGCAGAAGGCCTATTGGCCCATACGAGGCAGCTGGCATCTATATACAAAGATTAATCCAGTGTAATTGGCCTGTTATGTTGAACATTGTTTTCTGTGTTGGCATCGTTATGTTCTGGTCAATAAAAATTATGTTGTTGTTTCAGGTTAAATAGTTCACTGTCAATGGTTTGCTTGAGTTGGATAGGGATGTCGTACTGGGTCCATTTGTTTAACAGATGCTCAGCTTGCTCTGTAAGGGTTTGGAGGGCTTCCTTTTTCTTGTTTAGTTGATGCCGTATGAGTTCTTGCCTATACCTATAGGTAAACTCTGTATTGCGAACTGCTGGGTCATGTGGGTTTATATTGGTGTATACTGGCAGCAGGTTTTCTTTTACACATGTCTCATTGAATATGACCGCATATTCTGTATTTACTATCTTCTGATTTAGGGCTAAAATAATATATATACATATATATATATATATATATATATATATATATATATTATATATATAGGGCTATATATATATATATATATATATATATATATATATATATATATATACATATATATATATATATATATATATATATATATATATATATATATAATATATATATTTAGGGGGTACCACCTCTGGTTCAATTGTAGGGACCCACAGCCTCGAAGAAGAAAATAAAGAGTATTCAGAGAAGACCGTATGGATTCTCACTGAACGCTTTAATCTTTTCTTCTCCTACCACCCATATTCTTTTATTATTATTATATTATTATTATTATTATTATTATTATTATTATTATTATTATTATTCTACAATTTAACAAATGTGTTTACTGAGAGCAGAGCGATTGAGACCAACGTGGAAAACCGTGAAGGTGAAGATGGCCTCGACAATGACAAGGAACCAGCAAGAAGAGGCACAGGATGCGCGGAAGGGCGGCGAGGAGGCTCAGTCTCAGCAGAAGCTGGAAACAGAAGTTGTGGGTTCCTTGTGGACAGCAGCAGGCGAGACGGTACAAGGTTCCTGAAGGAGGAGATGGGTGGTGGTGGTGGGGGCGGAGATGAAGAGTGGGTGTGGATGGTGAGGGTGGGGGTGTTGACAGGGGTGGGGACGCTGTGTAAAGAGCACGCCATCACCGCCCTCCTGGCTTGTGCTGCTTGGGATCTTATCCTGCACAGGAAACATATTAGCAGGTAAGGAGGTCACGCGTCCTCACTCCTTCCTCTCTTAATTTGATAATTATAATATTAAATAAATTAATCATTTAATTTGTTTATGGAACTTATTTTGTCGAGGTTCTTCCATGTCACAGATATATAACAAACTCCTGAGAATAATATAATTCTATACATTCTGGTACTGAATCTGTTTTCCCTGCAGAGTACAGACCAGGCACTCATTAACAAGACTCTTGAGAGCACTGCTACGGAGGGTCTTCTGGCTGTGTTTCATGGTGAGTAAGAGCTAGCACATTGAAATAGAAATAGTATTAAAAAGTAAGTCCCTAGCTTAAAGGTTTAGGCTCTTAGCTGATTGACTTGTTTATTGATTGTAAGGTTTCTAGGATACATGCAGGGACCAGCCTCGGGAGAGTGAGGCAGGTCATGCCAACACAGGGTGTGGTGACGGAGAGGTCATCAATAGGGTGATGATGACCTCTCTGTCATCATCACCCATCACCCTCTCTCTATGTAGAGAGGTCATCGACAGAAATGAGAACAGCACAGCTACCACTGATGAAAAGGAAAGACCAGCTCAACCATCTCTCCTCTCAGGACACTCACTTTAACTATATATATATATATATATATATATATATATATATATATATATATATATTATATATATATATATATATATATATATATATATATATATATATATATATATTGCTGCTATGTTATGTTACATGACGTTATTAACCTTTCACCATTTCCGCCGTTCACTTAAGGATGAAGTAATGTGACATTATCATCCAAACTTCTAGCAATCAATGTGGTGTTTCAAAAGGAAATTTCTCTGTACCCAAGTCTAAAATGCCTAAAATGATGCATACATGTATATATATATATATATATATATATATATATATATATATATATTATATATAATATATATATATATATATTATATATATTAGGGGTACCACTCTGGTGCAATTGCAGGGACCCACATCCTCGAAGAAGAAAACAAAGAGCATTCAGAGAAGATCTTGTGGATTCTCACTGAATACTTAATTCTTTTCTTCTCCTACCACCCCTATTATTTTTTTGTACAGAAATGTGGATGTATATATATATATATATATATATATATATATATATATATATATATATATATATATATATATATATATATATATTTCATATATTTCAATCATAGTGGCGTGATATATCAATGACAATAATTTTGAGGCAATAGAGTGACTGGAACTCGCGTTCGAGTCTCTCCATTGTGTGTGTGAATAAACCAACTTGTGTGTGTGGTAATGCAGGGAGGAGTGGTGCTGGTGTTCCGTGTGTGGATGCTGAGTGGGACGTCACCAAGCTTCAGTGATCAGGACAACCCAGCAGCCTTTGCTTCCTCCTCTTTAACCAGGTGGGTGAGCTCCCTACCTTCACAGTCTTCCCTCTTAACATGATGGGATAACCCAGCGTCCTCTTAACATGATGGGATAACCCAGCGTCCTCTTAACATAACCCAGCATCCTCTTACCATGATAACCTAGCAGCGTCTCTACATGATGGAACAACCTAGCATCCTCTGCTTCCTTCCTCTTCACCCGAAAGGACAGTCCAAAATTCTCCGCGGCCTTATTCTAATTCTTAATCCGTCGTTTCTTTTCTCAGCACACAATCATTAGTTTCTTTCATGTACGTCAACAACAGCAATCATCCTTCGCGTTCTTTTAAGAATCCAGATCGATGAATACATCCCAAGAACTGCTCGAGTTCTGACATTTGAACTCATATTCTTCTTGAAGTCACATAAATATTCTTAACATTCTTTTCAGCTCTAATACTTAAGGTGAATGATATATATATATATATATATATATATATATATATATATATATATATATATATATATATATATATATATTTTTAAATGGGGAAGGGAGTACCACCTTTGGCTGGAAGAAGAGGGACCCATAGCCTCGGAGGAAACCACACATAACGCATTGGAGGGAATGTAGGTCCCCTCCAATACAGTTTCTGTGTGCTTTTCTCCTACCACCCCTTCCCTTTTTTTTTTGCTTTATTGTGTATTTAAAGGTTACAAGACATACAAGACAAATGTCTAAAGGTTATGGATCTCTTGAAGCTCCTCCGCTTCTGGACAGGAACCGAGGACGCAGCAGGCATTTCCCCTCTGGATCGCCACACTGAGGCGCTGAAACAAAAAACTAGAAGCCCTTGGGTCTCTGGTGACGTCAATGAGCTTGGAACCCAATTCCTTGAGAAATCCCAAGGCACTCTTGCCCCAGGGGCCATGCGTCTCAGACGCTATGGGAACAAAAAGGTATTGACCTCCCAGTCGCCTGTACTTGAGTGATTTTGCTGTTTCCCTGTGGTTGGCCGCCCCACCTGCTTGATCAGCTCCGAAGTGTATGTACATAGGTGTCAGCCAGGGTGGATACACATGTGTAGTCCCACACCAACTGTCTACCCTCCTTCCAGGAGTATATGGTGATGCCATCAGGGCGAAGTGCGGGGAAATCCGGGTTTTGGACCCCTAGGATGCGAGGTTCTCTCTCCGCTGGGCACCTAGCTGAGACGAGGCTTCTCTTGATGATGTCATTGACCTCGTTGTGTCTTGCATGCCATCCCTTTGTGCTTCCGCAATGCAACCCATGCAGTCCGTATTGGTCTGCTTCCACCCTGTTGCAAATACACTTGTATTCAGTGTGAATTGGGGCACCAAGGCGGAGGGCCACTGCTACACGAAGGGATTCTGGATCTAGGCGCGTGCCCATTGCTGACATGGGTACTGCCAGGAGGAAGTCTCCTGCATGGGGGGCACGCACTGCTCTGAGGCGGGCTTTCTCCTTGTCTGATGTTGTGGCGCTGAGCATAGCATCAGCTACTTTTTCCACTAGAGAGTGGTCCCAGCCGGACTGTTTGTGTTGTTTTGTTGGCTCTATAATGGTTGCTGGGGCTGCAAGAACATGCCACTGATTTGAACATTCAGTGAAAGCAGGATCGTGTATTCCTGCTGAATCTCTCAGGGTTGCAGGTAAGATATCTCTGACGAGGTCGTGCGTTGCATGGGAGGAGGAAAGGAAGGCTGGTAGAGCAATTTGGGAGGCTGTGCGGACACCAAGGCCGCCGAGTCTTACAGGAAGGGTTGCTTGCTCCCACTGAGAGTCGTCCAATGGCAGGTTCAGGACTTAGATATATATATATATATATATATATATATATATATATATATATATATATATATATATATATATATATATATATATATATATATATATATATATATATATATATATATGTGAGAAAGCTGCATGAACGCGCAAGCCATATATCACTTAGAACTCTTTGACCCGGCCAGGATTCGAACCCATGCCGTCCAGGATCACCCCTAAACGTACACAGTACCGTGACCACCGCACCAATGATTGGTGCGGTGGTCACGGTACTGTGTACGTTTAGGGGTGATCCTGGACGGCATGGGTTCGAATCCTGGCCGGGTCAAAGAGTTCTAAGTGATATATATATATATATATATATATATATATATATATATATATATATATATATATATATATATATATCTAATTGGCTATGACAAGGGGTTGTCATAGCCAGGGGGAAATTTATTAAGGAAGAGTCATGGTCAGTGTCTGGGGTCACCCGCTGGGGTCACCCGCTGGGGTCACCCGCTGGGGTCCCCACGGTCCTCAGGTTGACCACATGAGCTTGCTGATCTACCTATTTTTTATAGGCCTGTTAGTCTAGTGGTATGATTCTCGCTTGGCATGCGAGAGGCCCGGGTTCAACTCCTGGACAGGCCCGATAACCTTTATCTAGGGAGCCGGTCGGCCGAGCGGACAGCACGCTGGACTTGTGATCCTGTGGTCCCGGGTTCGATCCCGAACGCCGGCGAGAAACAATGGGCAGAGTTTCTTTCACCCTATGCCCCTGTTACCTAGCAGTAAAATAGGTACCTGGGTGTTAGTCAGCGGTCACGGGCTGCTTCCTGGGGGTGGAGGCCTGGTCGAGGACCGGGCCGCGGGGACACTAAATAGCCCCGAAATCATCTCAAGATAACCTCAAGGGGGTGGTAATGGGGGACGAGCTCCCATGACCTATAAAATGCTCTTATACGGCATGCGTCTCCAATAGCCTCTGACAACCAAGTCCAACTCCTGGCCTGCACGGATGGCTTAGTCTTTAAGTCCGGCGGAACTGCTTTTACCGACAGGAGAAGGGGCGAGGGCGTGCCTCTGGCGCCTTAAAACCAGCTGCTCCGGGTAGATGGGACTCGATAGCCTGGGAAGGCAGCCCATCTAGGGGAAGGAAAACCCTGATTTTAAACCTCCGCTGCCCTGTGGCCATACCCCTTTTTTGGGAAAGGCTTCAGGAGTCAACCTCGAGGAAAAATCCGGAGTTGGAGCCCCTAAGGCAGTTCGTTGTTGACGTCGACCTCGTTCTGGCAGCTCCTGCGACGTTGCTGGAACCATGTGTATTGGCATTTGCCTTTCTATTCGATGATTTCAGCAACGTGAAGAGGGGGGACCTGCTGCATGCGTAACAGCTTCTCCTCCATATCTACCTACCCAGGCTTTGCGCTCTGTCAGGGCGCAACTCCATAGTCTTTAGATTGAAGGATGCCTACTATGCCTACTATATATATTCCTGTATAAATTCATTATCTCAAGCTATACAGCTTGAGATAATGAATTATTATTTATCTAATAATACATTTATTTACAGCTTATTATTTTATCTTTATTTTGTTTCTGTATTTACAATCTAAAACAGGAAAAGACCCCCATGGGCTGTAATCATTTAACTTAAGCCTACAGATTTGGGACTATAAAGCTCTTTCGTATATATATTTGTTTTATTTGGCCAAAATTAAATACAATTTTTGTTTTTTCCAAACATTCCTCAACGTGATTCTGTAATTAGTTTATGCGTTGTGCAGATTGTATACTTGCACCGCTAGTCTTGTTAGATCATAATTTTGGGTTTATTTCAATTGTTTCTTGTGGTACAGGCTGCTGACGTTCTTGTACCTGCCGGCGTTCAACGCGTGGCTGCTGGTGTGTCCGTGGCGGCTGGCGCACGACTGGCAGACGGGCGCCATCCCGCTCCTCACCTCCCCCGCCGACCCCAGGAACGTCGCCAGTCTCTTGTTTTACGCCGCCCTCGTCCTCATCCTCAGAGCCGCCTGCCTCGCCAAGGTCCCTCCCCGTGATGGCTCCACTCATTATATATGCATTATAAGACACCTGCGGTGTCTGTTAATTGGTTTATTTATGTTATTCTCAGTTATTTAATTGACAAGCCATTTTTTTATGTTCTTGTTTTCTTAATACTCTTGTTTTCGCTATGCTCGTTTTCTTTAAGCTCTCGTTTTCTATATACTCTGGTAATTCCTATAAACGGAATTTTTTATTATGGATATTTTAAATTATGTTTCCACGTGTTTAGAGTAATTATATAAACACGTCCTATATTCCTCGTGGTCCTTGGAAAGAAATAATATATATTACATTTTACGCTGATGATAAATAAGGACTAAAATTACAAGCCTAATTAAAATTGATTCCTGATAAAATAATGGACTTCGTGGGCATGCAATTATATAATTAAAAAAGGTCTGATTAATTGCAATTTTATATTATTAACGGGTCGTGTAGGGTGTTTTAATGTGACCTTGAAGCTAACTCATGGGTTAGGTAGCATAGTGGTCCACGTTCTCAACTCACGCTCAGGGATCCTGGGGTCAATCTTCGGGCGGGGCATAACTAGTTAAGCACGTTTCCCTTTCACCTGATGCATCTGTTCTCCTGGCAGTAAATAGGTATATCCAGGAGTTAGGCAGCTGTAGTGGGTTGCATCCTGAGTGGGGTGGGGAGGGGGTTCAGTATTGCGACCTTCTGGTAGGGAGGGCGGGAGGGAATTATCAGGGGGAAAGCGCCAAGTCATTACGACTATATAGCACTTGGAAAGGATCAGGATAAGGATTTGGGATGGGACGGGGGAAGGAATGGTGCCCAATCACTCGGACGGTCGGGGATTTTAGGGGATGGGGGGGGGGAGGTTAAAAGCTTGAATACAAGCCTAAGTTCAGACTTCCTGTCCCGGACAACGGAAATTTTATGATAAAAATATTGTAGTTAAAATCAAATACAAAGTTAAAGAAATTTTAACTCTAATCTTGCTTAGAAGAACTTGTCAGTGGTTATCTTGTAAGATGTCTGTGTTCTACTCTCAACTGTCAGTGGCTATCGTGCAAGATGTCTGTGTTCTACTCTCAACTGCTTGTTCTCGCCCATTTTAGTCTCTTACATTATAGGCCGTGTGTGAAATTGTTCTTTACGTAACCTCTTTCAATCCTCTTAACTAAATTATCATTGTACAGTATATAACATCTTACATGTAGACTTGCAACACAGACTTATTAAGACTTCCTGTCTGTCTGCTCTTATCGTTTCTTTTAATATACATTTTCCAAAGTCTTTCCATCTCTTTTAATTCTCAGTTATTGCAAGTTCTTTATCTCTCTCTCTCTCTCTCTGTTCCTCCATTTCAGAGTGACATGTCCCTCATCCACTTCTCTGCCGCCCTGTCACTTCATTTCTGGCAAATCTCATCAATCACATTCCTCCCTTCACAACACGGAATATTTCCCCGCCACCCCACTCTCTTGTCAATCTTAATATTTCATTCCTTACTTTCATTAAAGTGCCCACTCC
>WNGS01158745.1:15562546-15582622 GCA_020271785.1 Procambarus virginalis
CTCATCTGTCATTCTGTGTCTTCTGACTCTCTTCTCTCCTCTCTCATACTCCTCTCTCTCGTCTCTTCTCTCTCTCTCTCATCTCTCTCTCTCTCTCTCTCTCTCTCTCTCTCACACACTCACTCTCTACGTGATGCTCTCCCCCACCACCAGTGTCAGGAGGGGCGGCCAGTGCTCCTGGGGCTGGCGCTGCTGGTGCTGCCCTTCCTTCCCGCCACCAATCTCCTCTTCTCCGTCGGCTTCGTCGTCGCCGAGAGGATCCTCTACCTCCCCATGGTGAGTCTAACCTATCCCCAGCTGAGTCTACCTCCCCCAAGTGAGTCTACCTCCCCAGCTGAGTCTACCTCCCCAGGTGAGTCTACCTCCCCAGTGAGTCTACCTCCCCAGGTGAGTCTACCTCCCCAGTGAGTCTACCTCCCCAGGTGAGTCTACCTCCCCAGCTGAGTCTACCTCCCCAGGTGAGTCTACCTCCCCTAGCTGAGTCTACCTCCCCAGGTGCGTCTACCTCCCCAAGTGAGTCTACCTCCCCAGCTGAGTCTACCTCCCCAAGTGAGTCTACCTCCCCAAGTGAGTCTACCTCCCCAAGTGAGTCTACCTCCCCAAGTGAGTCTACCTCCCCAAGTGAGTCTACCTCCCCAGCTGAGTCTACCTTCCCAGGTGAGTCTACCTCCCCTAGCTGAGTCTACCTCCCCAGCTGAGTCTACCTACCCAGCTGAGTCTACCTCCCCAGCTGAGTCTACCTCCCCAGCTGAGTCTACCTCCCCAGCTAGTGAGTCTACCTCCCCAGCTGAGTCTACCTCCCCAGTTGAGTCTACCTCCCCAGCTGAGTTTACCTCCCCAGCTGAGTCTACCTACCCAGCTGAGTCTACCTCCCCAGCTGAGTCTACCTACCCAGCTGAGTCTACCTCCCCAGCTGAGTCTACCTCCCCAGCTGAGTCTACCTCCCCAGCTGAGTCTACCTCCCAGCTGAGTCTACCTCCCCAGCTGAGTCTACCTCCCAAGCTGAGTCTACCTCCCCAACAGAGTTTACCTCCCCCAGGTGAGTCTACCCTCCCCAGGTGAGTCTACCTCCCCCAGGTGAGTCTACCTCCCCTAGCTGAGTCTACCTCCTACCAGTGAGTCTCTTGTTTCATTAGGAGAGTCTTTTGTTGTGAGATGAGTCGTCTATATCGTGAGGCGAATCACGGTATAGGAGATAGTGAGGATAATCCCTAGATTAATTACCACATGCCCCCTGAGGTACTCAGGTACAAAACAAGAACCCTGGGTGAGTTCAACCGTCCATTTGTGTACGTTCAGGCCAAATAATGGCCTAGTCTGGTTGTGGGAAGAGATTATATGTTCCTTAATGGAGCCCTGTTGCTTATGCATCGTTAATCGCCTGAAAGAGATGTTGTTGTCTTGCTTATATACTGAATTCTTTGAGGTTTACAGTCCCCAAGTGGCATTTGAAGGCATAGACACGTTGGTCTCTTTTAAAGCGTTCTGCTTTGTGTCTGGAGAGTTTCTCATGAGTAGGTTGGCCGTTTTTTGGTTTTATAGTAAATCGTCAGTTGTATCTTTTAATTTCTGTCTGTAGAGATAACGTTTCTATTAACAATATCTTTCAGGACCCTTCCTACTGTTTTATGAGCTGTGGAAAAGAAGTTCCTGTAAAATAGTCTAATAAGGGGTATAGGTGTTGTGTTAGTTGTCTCTCAGAGGTTGCATGGCGTTTCACCTTCCTTCTTATGATGTCTTCAACGAAACCATTGGAGAAGCCGTTGTTGACTAGGACCACCTACCCTTCATCGACTTGCTTCCATCCTGAGCTGTGGCTGAGAGCACGGTCGACATAAGCGTTAACAACACTCCTCTTGTACCTGTCTGGGCAGTCGCTGTTGGCATTTAGGCACATTCCTATGTTTGTTTCCTAGTGTAGACTGCAGTGTGGAAACCTCCGCTCCTTTCCATGACTGTTACATCTAGAAAGGGCAGCTTCCGATCCTTCTCCATCTCGTAAGTGAAACGCAACACAGAATTCTGCTCAAATGCCTCCTTCAGCTCCTGCAGATGTCTGACATCAGGTACGTTAAAAATGTCGTCAACATACCTGCAGTATATGGCCGGTTTCAAGTTCATGTCGACTAAAACCTTTGGCTCGAGGTACCCATGTAGAAGTTCGCAAACAGGACACCTAGGGGAGAACCCATGGCGACCCCATCTACTTGCTTATACATATGCCCATCCGGGCTCAAGAAGGGTGCCTCTTTAGTACAAGCTTGAGTAGTTTCCTTAGAATGTTTTCTGGTATGTCAAGAGGAGTACAGGCTGGATCACGATACACTCTGTCCGCTATCATCCCGATTGTTTCATCCATAGGTACATTGTAAACAGTGATTCTACGTCCAACGAGGCTCTTATCCCTGTGGCCCGTGTTCCCCGCAGTAAGTCAACAAATTCCTTTGGAGACTTCAGGCTGAAGGCGCATGGAACATAGGAGTCAGCAAGCCGTTGAGTCACTTCGCCGTAAGTGATATATATATACAGCATATATATATATATATATATCTATATATATATATATATATATATATATATATATTCTCAAGGATTGGGTTCCAAGTTCATTGACATAACCAGAGACCCAAGGTTTTGCAGTTTTTTGTTTCAGCAGCGCCTCAGTGTGGCGATCCAGAGGGGAAATGCTTGCTGCGTCCTCGGTTCCTGTCCGGAAGCGGAGGAGCTTCAAGAGATCCATAACCTTTAGGCATTTGTCTTGTATGTTTTGTAACCTTTAAATACACAATAAAGCATAAGAAAAAAAGGAAGGGGTGGTAGGAGAAAAGCACACAGAAACTGTAGGAGGGGACCTACATTCCCTCCAATGCGTTATGTGTGATTTCCTCCGAGGCTGAGCCCCCTTCTTCCAGCCAGAGTGGTACTCCCTTCCATATTTTCTTTATTCCTATATATATATATATATATATATAATATATTATATATATATATATATATATAAATATATTAGGGGTACCACCTCTGGTGCAATTGCAGGGACCCCACATCTCGAAGAAGAAAACAAAGAGCATTCAGAGAAGATCTTGTGGATTCTCACCGAATACTTAATTCTTTTCCTCTCCTACCACCCTATTATTTTTTGTATGTTTTGTTTTATTTTATTGCAATGCTACAGTTTACAAAGAACACACACACACACACACAATATATAACAATTAAACAATCAGCGTTCGAAGACCTCGTCCAGCTCCTCGGAGGTTGGGTGCGTACCCAGGATACAGCACGCATTTCCCTCTGCACTGCGACACTGAGGCGCTGGAACAGGAACTGGCTGCTCGTGGGTCTCTAGTTTTCCCAATGAGTTCCTCACCAACCTCCTTTAAAAAACTTGAGTGCACATTTACCCCAGGCGCCCAGAGTCTCTGACCTATCGGCACGAACCTGTAACAACGTTCTAGGTCTTCTGTACTTGTCTTTTTCTGGGTTTTCTGGTCTCCCTGAAGGTGGCTGCCCCACCTCCCTCCGCTGAGCTGTAACGTAAATAGGTATCAGCCAATGTAGATGCACAGGTGTAATCCCATACGACCTGTTTACCTTCCCTCCATGGCTGCAGGGTGACTCCATCTGGGCGTTTTTGGCTGTTGTCAGGTCTGCACAACTGGGTTCCCTTTGTGCTGGACACCCAGCTGTAGCCAAACTCTCTTGATGATGTCATTGACTGCCTCGTGTCTGGCAATCTTTCCCTGTGTCTTACGACAGATGAGACCATGGCTGCCGTATTGGTCTGCCCGTGCCTGGCCGCAAATACACCGTGCTCGGTGGAGATAGGGGCGGCAAGGCGCAGAGCAACACCAATACTTAGGGCCCGATGATCCAGGCGGGTGCCCAAGGCGGAATTAGGGACTGCCAACAGGAAGTCCCCAGCATGGGGGGCTTGCACAGCTAGGAGACGCGCTCTGTCCTTCTGAGAAGCTACGTCCAGCATGCTTTGGCGATGTTCTCCACTATGGGGCTATCCCATTTGGCCTGTTTACCGTCGTTTGGACAAGTTGGTCGGGTGTGTGAATTGGCGAGTGTGTCCCACCGACCAGCTCCTTCCTCCACAAATTGGGATCACGAATCCCAATGGAGTTCCTTAGGTATTCTGGTAGTATTTCCTTCACTATTCACTTGTAGCACTGGTCGAGGATAAGAATGCCGGCAATGCTAACTGTGTCGCCTTGCGAATACCTATACCCCCGAGTCTAACTGGGAGCGTTGCTTGGTCCCACTGGTCATCTTGCAGGGAGAGGTTTAAACACTTTCATAGTTATTGTCTTTAGGAGTGAATCGTATTCCGTTAATTTTGGGCTGTCAAAAGAAGGCAACCTGAGGAATAGGTAAGTCTGGCAGTATATATATGTACCTAGTAGCCAGAACGCACTTCTCAGCCTACTTGCAAGGCCCGATTTGCCTAATAAGCCAAGTTTTCCTGAATTTATATATTTTTCGTTTTTTTTTTCTATGAAATGATAAAACTATCCATTTCATTTGTGTGAGTTAAATTCTTTTCATTCCAGTTTAAACTAACGTAGATATATAACCGAACCTAACCAACCTAACCTAACCAACCTAACCTACCTAACCACTAACCTAACCTAACCTATCTTAACCTAACCTAACTATATACTAAGTCAGTAATTCATGTTCTTAACATATATAATAATCATATTTTAAATAAAACTAATTGGAACAATTTATTGAAAATAATGAAAATCACTTGACCTATTAGGCAAATCGGGCTTGCATAGTAATCTGAAGGTGCGTTCTGGCTACTAGGTACGACATATATATATATATAATATATATATATATATATATATATATTATATATATATATATATATATATATATATACTATATATATATATATATATATAATATATATATATATATATATATATATATATATATATATATATATATATATATATATATGGAGGCCAGATGCTTGGGACTAGCTTCCCCCAACTTTGCATCCTAAAATAAGGGGGTATGTGGGTGTCATAGACCCGTCGGGGTCAGACCAAATGCCACCGTTTAAGAAACATCGGCATCTATAGCGACCCCTTCAATTTTCGTAGTCTGAAATGACATAGGAGTGTGTTTTTCGTAGGGTTTTGATGCCGTTAACACGCACGTTTGCATGGGTTTCTCGAAAGCGATGAACGTGAATTCCGTCGGGTTACAATATCGTATTTTCTTAGACAGAGAGGGAGAGAGAGAGAGAGGGGGGATGTTAAGGGAGAGGGGAGAAAGGTGGAGAGAGAGAGAGAGAGAGCAGAGGGGGGGGATGGTAGAGCGAGACCCCGGGCACCGCCGGACTCCTGCAGCTAGTACAGATATGAATGAGCTTAGTTACTAACCCGACAGCTGGTTATTAATACCCCGCGGGGTATCAGGATACACTAGAGAGCGGCAGGCTGGTGGTGAGGACACTGCAGGCCGGCTGGTGTCCGGCTCCCGCCTCTCCCTTGTTGACTCTGGGGCCAGGAGCCAGAGCACAACTGTGTCTTCGTGTCCGCGTGTCTCTATGTGTCCTCGTGTGGATGTATGTGTCCCCCTTGACTGCATGTGTACCCGTGAATCTGCACGTGTCCCCGTGTGTCTCTGCTTAATGGTTATAGTCGCTGGTTAATCTTTACTTCACTTTTCCTTTCTTAATAATATAATAATACACATTAGGCTTACATCAATGTTCCCCCCCCCCTCTCAAGGGGGAAAACCACTGCCCCTCCCCCCCTAACTCCTGGGTACCTATTTGCTGCTGGGTGGACAGGAGCATTCGGTAATAATGGGAAACGCGGCACCCCAGCCGTTTCTGTCCCGCCGGGATTCGAAGCCGGCATTCCCGATTGTGAGTCGAGAACGAACCCGACTTGTACTACCCCGGCATTTCTCCAGATCTATATGTTTCTCTCCGTGTTGACTGCCACCATTTTTTTTTTTTTTAGGTGGGGGGGGGGGAGGGGGGCTTTCCATTTCCTTTCAGTTTTTATCTTGTCAACAAGGATTCTCCATTTTTGGGTCTCCGGGTTTTTTTCACCGTATTTTGTCAACTGTTTCTTCGCATGTTTTCTGCTCTCCACGTTTTTTTTTTTATTCTCGTTTATTTGTTTGAAAAATATGCGTTTTTTTCACTTTTCCTTTGTGTGTTTATGTTGACATGGGATCACTGTGCGCTCTCCTCCCTTCCTCTTCTGCTTCTTGCTCCTTCCTCTTATTCCCTGCTACTCTCCTCCTGCGTCCTCACACCCTGAAGAATTAACTAGATAATGAGAGAAACAGAACATTATAAAAAGTAAACGGGCAGAGGATAAATGATTGGTACGAGAGAAATAGACAGGAAAAGAGGAAACAGAGACGGGGGGACGTAGAGAGAGAGAGACAGAGACAGAGATACAGAGAGAGAGAGAGAGAGAGAGAGAGTGAGAGAGAGTGAGTGAGTGAGAGAGAGAGAGAGAGAGAGAGAGAGAGAGAGAGAGAGAGAGAGAGAGGGTACTCCTTCTGAGATGAAGAGACGCAGCTGCTGAATATAAGGACATTTGTAGTAAATTGGGCAGCTTGGGTAAGAAAAGGGACACGCGGGACATACTGAGATATTGGCAGTATTTGCATATGTGAGGTATTGGAGGAGCGGCCGGAACACCCGCGCCCTGGAAGCCTCCCGCCATTTGCGGTCTCTAGAAGCCTCCAGGACGAGGAAGGGGCGGTCCCGAAGAAAGGAAATTCGCGAAGTATTTCGTGGGATTTGTGCACGAAATTAAGGTTTTCGTTTGTTCCATTGTCATGATAAATAACTACTACATTGTTTACGAACATGGAAGGTGTGGAGAGAGGAAGCAAGGTAGGGAGACTGGAGCCGCTAGGAAGGACCTGGAAGAAAGGTAGTGAGGGAGTATAGTGTGAGACATCCTGGCTGCCGGCCCCTCCTCCAGGTCCTCCTCCAGGTCCTCCTCCAGGTCCTCCTCCAGGTCCTCCTCCAGGTCCTCTTTCAGTATTTGCGTCAACTGACAAGCTCAAACTACAGGTGGTGGGGCTCTGACAATTGTTAGTTTAATTATTATTGCTTTCTTATTGTATATTTCACCGGAATTTGCAGGCACGAGCTGCACTAGTGCACAAACCCACACATATCTTACACCCAACCCACACATCCGACACCCAACCCACACATCCGACACCCAACCCACACACCTGAAAATGAAGACGCGATATGTTGCTTCTCACTTGGTGAGGAAGAAGCAAGTTACTGAGCCAGGTATCCCCCCCCCCCCCAAGGCTCTACTTCCCCCCCCCCCTTCTCTCTCTCTCTCGTAGTATTTAATTTACTGAACCTGAAGATTTCTGAGACACGGCAGGAAGTCTGGACACGGACGAACAGCCACTTCTGGCCAACTTGTGTGTGTGTTGGGTGGCTACGGCCCGAAGTTTGGGTCATGTGTCATTACTCCTCTGCCCGCCCGCCCGCCCTCCAGCCTAACTTGTTCAAGTTCTTTATCTACTTAACTGTATTATTCTGGGACAAATGTCCTTGTCCTTGATCATGACTGGGATTGATGGCGTGGAAGGAGCCGGCAAAGACTTGTAAATAAACAAAATCACTGTAATTACGAGTTGTAAAATGATTTACAAGGGAAGGGTTGTGAGTCTGTCAGGTAGGAAGTATATGAAACTCCTTCAGTATATCTAGAGGTTATCTTGAGATGATTTCGTGGCTTAGCGTCCTCGCGGCCCGGTCCTCGACCAGGCCTCCTTTTTGTTACACCCCTCCTCCTCCCCCCCCCCAGGAAGCAGCCCGTAGCAGCTGCCTAACTCCCAGGTACCTATCTACTGCTGCTAGATGAACAGGGTCATCAGGGGTGAAAGAAACTCTGCCCATTTGTTACCGCCTCCACCGGGGATTGAACCCAGAACCTCAGGACTAGGAATCCGAAGCGCTGTCCACTCAGCTGTCAGGCCCCTTTAGGCTAACCCTTTTCAATCCTCTTAGGTGTTGTAGTTTGGTGGGAACAGGTGAAGGAAGGGGAGCCAGGAACAGGTGAAGGAAGGGGAGCCAGGAACAGGTGAAGGAAGGGGAGCCAGGAACAGGTGAAGGAAGGGGAGCCAGGAACAGGTGAAGGAAGGGGAGCCAGGAACAGGTGAAGCAAAGGGGAGCCAGGAACAGGTGAAGGAAGGGGAGCCAGGAACAGGTGAAGGAAGGGGAGCCAGGAACAGGTGAAGGAAGGGGAGCCAGGAACAGGTGAAGCAAAGGGGAGCCAGGAACAGATGAAGGAAGGGGAGCCAGGAACAGGTGAAGCAAAGAGGAGCCAGGAACAGGTGAAGGAAGGGGAGCCAGGTACAGGTGAAAAAAGGGGAGCCAGGTACAGGTGAAAAAAGGGGAGCCAGGAACAGGTGAAGGAGGGGGAGCCAGGAACAGGTGAAGCAAAGGGGAGCCAGGAACAGGTGAAGGAAGGGGAGCCAGGAACAGGTGAAGGAAGGGGAGCCAGGAACAGGTGAAGGAAGGGGAGCCAGGAACAGGTGAAGCAAAGGGGAGCCAGGAACAGGTGAAGGAAGGGGAGCCAGGAACAGGTGAAGCAAAGGGGAGCCAGGAACAGGTGAAGGAAGGGGAGCCAGGAACAGGTGAAGCAAAGGGGAGCCAGGAACAGGTGAAGGAAGGGGAGCCAGGAACAGGTGAAACAAGGGGAGCGAGGCGGCCGGTATCTGTCATCCCCTCACCAGGCTCAGTCACGCGGCAACCTCCGTCCGTGCCGCACGTCCCTCCCCCTCGCTTCTCCCCACCGCTCGCCTCCTTGTGCGTTACCTGGAGACTTAACGCCATATTAATCTTGCTCGACTTCCCACTCGCAGTTACCATTCCCTGAGATCGAAGGTGAGGATTGGTCACTCGGTGAAACTAAGATTGTCACTCGAAACTCCTATTTACTTATAATTTATGAAGATAAATTTATTTAATAAATGAACATTTCTTTTCGTATTGGAAAATTTGGTTTTGAGAGGCGAGGTTATTTTTTGTTAATATGAGTATTATTCTACACGGGTAATACATTATACATCAGTATGGTGTATATATATACAGTATGACAGTATTAATTATATTACATCAATGTGTGGGATAACGGGTATAGCCTTAGTGGTGGTGGTGGTGATACTGGTGGCTGATGGTGGTGATGGTGTAGGTGGTTGATGGTGGTGATGGTGTAGGTGGTTGATGGTGTTGGTGGTTGATGGTGGTGCTACAGGTGTTGATGGTGGTGGTGATACTGGTGGTGATGGTGCAGGTGGTTGATGGTGGTGATGGTGCAGGTGGTTGATGGTGGTGATGGTGGTGGTGTTGATGCTGCTGGTGGTGTATTAGCGAGGCTTCTGGGGGCTATACTGAGCGTGTGTGATATAGGAGGACTGGTGCTGGTGGTGCATCACACCTCACCAAGCACTTACGAATTACATTCTAATTCAAATAAAATACAATTGAATTGAGTTGGTTTACACAAAATATTTTCACAAGAGAAGGCCATAACAGGCTCCTAACATGTAATTTGTGTAATCATTTACTGGCACTGTATATAGTCTATATTTAATAATGCATATTTTATATAGGATTAGACAGTATCTACCTTTCAGATACAATCTAGATATCATTTAGATTTACTACTGCGTGTGTTCTCAGAGTTGCAATTGCAGTGTTCATGCATGCCTTGCACTGCTGCAGGTATTTACACACAGTTCATAAGTCTTGTTGAAACGGAACACGTTACTTATGGGTCTAGCTTGTGGGGCCTCTGGAATGAATTTTCACCTATAAAATATATAGGCTTTATATGCTAAATAGTTGAAAATTTAGTCCCTGGCTTCAAGACCCAGTCTGGCTGGTTAAGTTATTCAGTTCGTGTGTGTGGTTACTCCATCTTTTTGCGCTTGCGGGGGTTGAGCTCTGGCTCTTTGGTCCCGCCTCTCAACCGTCAATCAACTGGTGTGCAGATTCCTGAGCCTATTGGGCTCTATCATATCTACATTTGAAACTGTGTATGGAGTCAGCCTCCACCACATTACTGTGTATGTGTATGTGTGCAAATATTAGTTTATGTATACGAATCTGTGTGTGAGAAGTGGGTGTGCGTATGTGTCTGTGAGGTGTCTGTGTGAGTGAGCAACCCATCCTCGCAAATTTAATAAGTCAATATTGACTTATTAAATATGTGCATAGGTGACATACTTAACATAATAGTTTCCCTTGAAAATCTTCATAGAAAACACCGACCTTACCTAACCTTGTTAGTATGTTAAAATAAGCATATTATAGCTTCGTAATTACAATTGTTACTTAACCTATTATAGGTATAGGTTAAGTAATAATTGTAATTACGAAGCAATAAGATGCTTGTCTTAACATACTAACAAGGTTAGGTAAGGTCGGTGTTTTCTATGAAGATTTTCAAGGGAAACTATTATGTTAAGTATGTCACCTATCCACATATTTAATAAGTCAATATTGACTTATTAAATTTGCAAGGACGGGTTGGAGTGATAGGAATGTGTGCGTGTGAAAGAAGAGCACACACACACACACACACACACACACACACACACACACACACACACACACACACACACACACACACACACACACACTGGACAAGCTGCAGGAATGGTCGAACAAATGGTTGTTAGAGTTTAACCCAAGCAAATATAATGTAATGAAGATAGGGGTAGGAAGCAGGAGACCAGATACAAGTTATCATTTGGGAGACGAAATACTTCATGAGTCAGAGAGAGAGAAAGACCTGGGGGGTTGATATCACGCCAGACCTGTCCCCTGAAGCTCATATCAAGAGGATAACATCAGAGGCATATGCCAGGTTGGCTAACATAAGAACGGCGTTTAGAAACTTGTGTAAGGAATCTTTCAGAACATTATATACCACATATGTCAGACCAATCCTGGAGTATGCGGCTCCAGCATGGAGTCCATATCTAGTCAAGCATAAGACTAAACTGGAAAAGGTTCAAAGGTTTGCCACCAGACTAGTACCCGAGCTGAGAGGTATGAGCTACGAGGCGAGACTACGGGAATTAAACCTCACTTCGTTGGAAGACAGAAGAGTTAGGGGGGACATGATCACCACATTCAAGATTCTCAAGGGAATCGACAGGGTAGATAAAGACAGGTTATTTAACACAAGGGGCACACGCACAAGGGGACACAGGTGGAAACTGAGTGCCCAAATGAGCCACAGAGATATTAGAAAGAATTTTTTAGTGTCAGAGTGGTTGACAAATGGAATGCATTAGGAAGTGATGTGGTGGAGGCTGACTCCATACACAGCTTCAAGTGTAGATATGACAGAGCCCAATAGGCTCAGGAACCTGTACACCAGTTGATTGACGGTTGAGAGGCGGGACCAAATAGCCAGAGCTCAACCCCCGCAAGCACAATTAGGTGAGTACATACACACACACACACACTCAAAGTTTCAAAGGTAGAGCCCAGTAGTAGGCATCCATCAGACTATGGAGTTGCGCTCTGGTTGTCGGTCTGTAGTGGCCCAGTAGGCTCAGTAATATGTACACCAGTTGATTAATTAACAGTTGAGAGGCGAGACCAGAGAGCCAGAGCTCAACCCCCGCAAGCACAACTAGGAGAGTACACCCGCACGTAAACATAGCGCGCCAAGGAACCATTTCCATACCAAACAAAATCCTGCCTGGAAGTGATTATCAGACATAAACACAGAGCATAAAGAGCCAGAGGCGATGAGCACGGGAAACCCTGCAGTTCGGAAGGTGATTTACAGGTTAATTGGCCCGGTTACGGTAGCCTGACAACCCAAGATTTATACCAGGTGTAGCTGGTGTATAGTGGGGGGGGGGCAGGTGTTGTATACACAGTGTATACACAGTATACACAAGTCCGAGTGACGTCTGCGCAGAGTAAGAGGCAGATATACTCACACAGACACACCGGCGCCAAGGTCATACACTAAGGAATGCCTCGCACACCTATACACACTCACATACACCAGTATGTGAAGCTGGGTATGACTCCGGGTTCAATCCCCGGTGGAGGCGGAAACAAATGGGCAGAGTTTCTTTCACGCTGATGCGCCTGTTCATCTTTACTCATAAATTGTCACCATGAAGCCCCAGGGAGAGTAGTAGTAGGCAAATATCAGTCTCAGGAGACTATGGATTTGCGCTCTGGTTGTCGGTCTGGAGTGGCCTCTCCAGAGCGCAAAACCAGGGTATGTTGATACAGAGGAGAAGCTGTTACCCAAGCAGCAGGTCCCACGTCTCCACGGCGCCGAAAGTCTCCAGTGGAAAGGCAAACGCCAATACCATTAGTTCCAGCATCGTCGCAGGAACTGTGAGCTCCGGAGTTGACCTCGAAGTTGGTGAAAGAAGGCACAGGGACTCCAAACCCGGAGACCGCCGTGGTCGGGGCCGGAGAAGAACCACTCCAGCAAGGGCAAGAACGACCCCAGCCTCCTGAAGCAGAGCCTGGGGGGCCGCACGAGCCCCAGGAGGTGGACGACCCGGTCCCGCACCTTCGGGTTATAGACAGATCGTCACAGCCCTCTTTTACCCGAGGCCGGCCTCCTTCAAGACCAAGCAGAAGGAAGAGTGATAATTGTTAACTACAACAATTATTATTATAATAATAATTATAATAATATAATTAATTAATAATTATCATGCTTCCTTCTCACCTCTGCCTTAAGCAGGAGCATACAAGACGGAGACACGAGGGTATAACAGGATCCATACACACTGCTTGGTGAAGTGGTTGGTGGTCCCCCCTGACAACCTTCTGCTACCTGGCCCAGCCACCACCACCCGCCCTACCCTCAACCTTGTCTTAACATTAGTGAGTTGTCTTAACATTACTGAGTTGTCTTAACATTACTGAGTTGTCTTAACATTACTAACTTGTCTTAACATTACTGAGTTGTCTTAACATTACTGAGTTGTCTTAACATTACTGAGTTGTCTTAACATTACTGAGTTGTCTTAACATTACTGAGTTGTCTTAACATTACTGACTTGTCTTAACATTACTGAGTTGTCTTAACATTACTGAGTTGTCTTAACATTACTGACTTGTCTTAACATTACTGAGTTGTCTTAACATTACTGAGTTGTCTTAACATTACTGAGTTGTCTTAACATTACTGAGTTGTCTTAACATTACTGAGTTGTCTTAACATTACTGAGTTGTCTTAACATTAGTGAGTTGTCTTAACATTAGTGAGTTGTCTTAACATTAGTGAGTTGTCATAATATTACTGAGTTGTCTTAACATTAGTGAGTTGTCTTAACATTAGTGAGTTGTCTTAACATTAGTGAGTTGTCTTAACATTAGTGAGTTGTCTTAACATTACTGACTTGTCTTAACATTACTGAGTTGTCTTAACATTACTGACTTGTCTTAACATTACTGAGTTGTCTTAACATTACTGAGTTGTCTTAACATTACTGAGTTGTCTTAACATTACTGAGTTGTCTTAACATTAGTGAGTTGTCTTAACATTACTGAGTTGTCTTAACATTGCTGAGTTGTCTTAACATTACTGACTTGTCTTAACATTAGTGAGTTGTCTTAACATTACTGAGTTGTCTTAACATTACTGAGTTGTCTTAACCTTAGTGAGTTGTCTTAACATTACTGAGTTATTAGAATCTCACAAAAACGTATAGTATAAAGTACTCACCTAGTTGTGCTTGTGGGGGTTAAGCTCTGGCTCTTTGGTCCCGCCTCTCAACCGTCAATCAACTGGTTTACAGGTTCCTGGGCCTATTGGGCTCTATCATATCTACACTTGAAACTGTGTATGGAGTCAGCCTCCATCACATCACTGCCTAATGCATTCCATTTGTTAACTACTCTGACACTGAAAAAAATTATTTCTAATGTCTCTATGGCTCATTTGGCTTCTCATTTTCCCAAAATAAAGTATTGGGTGCCTGGTAAATTTCATGCTGATAATTACCCTGTGTTTTTCGTACATTAATAAATATTTAACTAAATTATGCTTAGTCCTCATTATGGTAAATGCTTCTTGTGCTCCATTATATACCAAAGTCATCACAAAATTGCTCAGTTTTCATTTTCATAAATTCAGCAAAAATGTGTTTTTTTCATGTCCAGCCTTGTTGACGTTATAAATATTGAACTGGTTTCCAGAGACCAACTTTGTTGTGTTGCCGCTGCTGTCTTCTGTCTCACGTGCTGATGTGACCTGTCTGTGGAGCCTGTCTCATGTGTGCTGACGTGCTCTCTTGTTTCGTCTGACGTGCTCTCTTGTTTCGTCTGACGTGCTGTGTTGTTTGTTCTGAGGTGCTGTCTCATGTGTTCTGACGTGCTGTGTTGTTTGTTCTGACGTGCTGTGTTGTTTGTTCTGAGGTGCTGTCTCATGTGTTCTGACGTGCTGTGTTGTTTGTTCTGACGTGCTGTCTTGTTTGTTCTGACGTGCTGTGTTGTTGTTCTGAGGTGCTGTCTCATGTGTTCTGACGTGCTGTGTTGTTTGTTCTGACGTGCTGTGTTGTTTGTTCTGAGGTGCTGTCTCATGTGTTCTGACGTGCTGTGTTGTTTGTTCTGACGTGCTGTCTCATGTGTTCTGACGAGCTGTCTTGTTTGGTCTGACGTGCTGTGTTGTTTGTTCTGACGTGCTGTCTTGTTTGTTCTGACGTACTGTCTTGTTTGTTCTGACGTACTGTCTTGTTTGTTCTGACGTGCTGTGTTGTTTGTTCTGAGGTGCTGTCTCATGTGTTCTGACGAGCTGTCTTGTTTGGTCTGACGTGCTCTCTTGTTTGGTCTGACGTACTGTCTTGTTTGGTCTGACGTACTGTCTTGTTTGGTCTGACGTGCTGTCTTGTTTGGTCTGACGTGCTGTGTTGTTTGTTCTGACGTGCTGTCTTGTTTGTTCTGACGTACTGTCTTGTTTGTTCTGACGAGCTGTCTTGTTTGGTCTGACGTGCTGTGTTGTTTGTTCTGACGTGCTGTCTTGTTTGTTCTGACGTGCTGTCTTGTTTGTTCTGACGTGCTGTGTTGTTTGTTCTGAGGTGCTGTCTCATGTGTTCTGACGTGCTGTGTTGTTTGTTCTGACGTGCTGTCTTGTTTGTTCTGACGAGCTGTCTTGTTTGGTCTGACGTGCTGTCTCATGTGTTCTGACGTGCTGTGTTGTTTGGTCTGACGTGCTCTCTTGTTTGGTCTGACGTACTGTCTTGTTTGGTCTGACGTACTGTCTTGTTTGGTCTGACGTGCTGTCTTGTTTGGTCTGACGTACTGTCTTGTTTGGTCTGACGTGCTGTCTCATGTGTTCTGACGAGCTGTCTTGTTTGGTCTGACGTGCTCTCTTGTTTGGTCTGACGTACTGTCTTGTTTGGTCTGACGTACTGTCTTGTTTGGTCTGACGTACTGTCTTGTTTGGTCTGACGTACTGTCTTGTTTGTTCTGACGTACTGTCTTGTTTGTTCTGACGTACTGTCTTGTTTGGTCTGACGTACTGTCTTGTTTGTTCTGACGTACTGTCTCATGTGTTCTGACGTACTGTCTTGTTTGTTCTGACGTACTGTCTCATGTGTTCTGACGTGCTGTCTTGTTTGGTCTGACGTACTGTCTCATGTGTTCTGACGTGCTGTCTTGTTTGGTCTGACGTGCTCTCTTGTTTGGTCTGACGTACTGTCTTGTTTGTTCTGACGTGCTGTCTCATGTGTTCTGACGTGCTGTCTTGTTTGGTCTGACGTGCTGTCTTGTTTGTTCTGACGTACTGTCTTGTTTGGTCTGACGTGCTGTCTTGTTTGTTCTGACGTGCTGTCTTGTTTGTTCTGACGTGCTGTCTTGTTTGTACACAGTTGGCTGTACACACACAGGTGGCTGTACACACACAAAGGGTGACAGACAAGAGGCACTGAACTACAGGCCAGTGTCCTTAACTTGTATACCATGCAAGGTGATGGAGAAGATTGTGAGAAAAAACCTAGTAACACATCTGGAGAGAAGAGACTTCGTGACAACCCATCAACATGGGTTCAGGGAGGGTAAATTTTGCCTTACAGGCTTGATAGAATTCTACGATCAGGTGACAAGAATTAAGCAAGAAAGAGAAGGGTGGGCGGACTGCATTTTTTTGGACTGTCAGAAAGCCTTTGACACAGTACCCCATAAAAGGTTGATGCATAAGCTGGAGAAACAGGCAGGAGTAACAGGTAGGGCGCTCCAGTGGATAAGGGAGTACCTAAGCAATAGGAAGCAGAGAGTTACAGTGAGGGGTGAGACCTCAGACTGGCGTGAAGTCACCAGTGGAGTCCCACAGGGCTCTGTACTTGGACCTATCCTGTTTCTGATATACGTAAATGATCTCCCAGAGGGTATAGACTCATTCCTCTCAATGTTTGCTGACGACGCCAAAATTATGAGAAGGATTAAGACAGAGGAGGACAGCTTGAGACTTCAAGAAGACCTGGACAAGCTGCAGGAATGGTCGAACAAATGGCTGTTAGAGTTTAACCCAAGCAAATGTAATGTAATGAAGATAGGGGTAGGAAGCAGGAGACCAGATACAAGGTATCATTTGGGAGATGAAATACTTCAAGAGTCAGAGAGAGAGAAAGACCTGGGGGTTGATATCACGCCAGACCTGTCCCCTGAAGCTCATATCAAGAGGATAACATCAGCAGCATATGCCAGGTTGGCTAACATAAGAACGGCCTTTAGAAACTTGTGTAAGGAATCTTTCAGAACATTATATACCACATATGTCAGACCAATCCTGGAGTATGCGGCTCCAGCATGGAGTCCCTATCTAGTCAAGCATAAGACTAAACTGGAAAAGGTTCAAAGGTTTGCCACCAGACTAGTACCCGAGCTGAGAGGTATGAGCTACGAGGAGCGACTGCAGGAATTAAACCTCACTTCGTTGGAAGACAGAAGAGTTAGGGGGGACATGATCACCACATTCAAGATTCTCAGGGGAATCGACAGGGTTGATAAAGACAGGCTGTTTAACACAAGGGGCACACGCACTAGGGGACACAGGTGGAAGCTGAGTGCCCAAATGAGCCACAGAGATATTAGAAAGAACTTTTTTAGTGTCAGAGTGGTTGACAAATGGAATGCATTAGGAAGCGATGTGGTGGAGGCTGACTCCATACACAGTTTCAAGTGTAGATATGATAGAGCCCATTAGGCTCAGGAAACTGTACACCTGTTGATTGACGGGACCAAAGAGCCAGAGCTCAACCCCCGCAAGCACAACTAGGTGAGTACAACTAGGTGAGTACACACAGGTGGCTGTACACACACAGGTGGCTGTACACACACAGGTGGCTGTACACACAGGTGGCTGTACACACAGGTGGCTGTACACACACAGGTGGCTGTACACACAGGTGGCTGTACACACACAGGTGGCTGTACACACAGGTGGCTGTACACACACAGGTGGCTGTACACACAGGTGGCTGTACACACACAGGTGGCTGTACACACACAGGTGGCTGTACACACACAGGTGGCTGTACACACACAGGTGGCTGTACACACAAGTGGTTGTACACACACAGGTGGCTGTATACACAGGTGGCTGTACACACAGGTGGCTGTATACACAGGTGGCTGTACACACACAGGTGGCTGTATACACAGGTGGCTGTATACACAGGTGGCTGTATACACAGGTGGCTGTATACACAGGTGGCTGTACACACACAGGTGGCTGTATACACAGGTGGCTGTATACACAGGTGGCTGTATACACAGGTGGCTGTATACACAGGTGGCTGTACACACACAGGTGGCTGTATACACAGGTGGCTGTATACACAGGTGGCTGTATACACAGGTGGCTGTATACACAGGTGGCTGTATACACAGGTGGCTGTACACACACAGGTGGCTGTATACACAGGTGGCTGTATACACAGGTGGCTGTACACACACAGGTGGCTGTATACACAGGTGGCTGTATACACAGGTGGCTGTATACACAGGTGGCTGTATACACAGGTGGCTGTATACACAGGTGGCTGTACACACACAGGTGGCTGTATACACAGGTGGCTGTATACACAGGTGGCTGTATACACAGGTGGCTGTACACACACAGGTGGCTGTATACACAGGTGGCTGTATACACAGGTGGCTGTATACACAGGTGGCTGTATACACAGGTGGCTGTATACACAGGTGGCTGTATACACAGGTGGCTGTACACACACAGGTGGCTGTATACACAGGTGGCTGTATACACAGGTGGCTGTATACACAGGTGGCTGTACACACACAGGTAGCTGTATACACAGGTGGCTGTATACACAGGTGGCTGTTCACACACAGGTGGCTGTATACACAGGTGGCTGTACACACACAGGTGGCTGTACACACACAGGTGGCTGTACACACACAGGTGGCTGTACATACAGGTGGCTGTACACACACAGGTGGCTGTACACACACAGGTGGCTGTACACACACAGGTGGCTGTACACACACAGGTGGCTGTACACACACAGGTGGCTGTACACACAGGTGGCTGTACACACATAGGTGGCTGTACACACACAGGTGGCTGTACACACAGGTGGCTGTACACACACAGGTGGCTGTACACACACAGGTGGCTGTACACACACAGGTGGCTGTACACACACAGGTGGCTGTACACACACAGGTGGCTGTACACACAGGTGGCTGTACACACATAGGTGGCTGTACACACACAGGTGGCTGTACACACAGGTGGCTGTACACACATAGGTGGCTGTACACACAGGTGGCTGTATACACAGGTGGCTGTTCACACACAGGTGGCTGTATACACAGGTGGCTGTACACACACAGGTGGCTGTACACACACAGGTGGCTGTACACACACAGGTGGCTGTACATACAGGTGGCTGTACACACACAGGTGGCTGTACACACACAGGTGGCTGTACACACACAGGTGGCTGTACACACACAGGTGGCTGTACACACACAGGTGGCTGTACACACAGGTGGCTGTACACACATAGGTGGCTGTACACACACAGGTGGCTGTACACACAGGTGGCTGTACACACACAGGTGGCTGTACACACACAGGTGGCTGTACACACACAGGTGGCTGTACACACACAGGTGGCTGTACACACACAGGTGGCTGTACACACAGGTGGCTGTACACACATAGGTGGCTGTACACACACAGGTGGCTGTACACACAGGTGGCTGTACACACATAGGTGGCTGTACACACAGGTGGCTGTATACACAGGTGGCTGTTCACACACAGGTGGCTGTATACACAGGTGGCTGTACACACACAGGTGGCTGTACACACACAGGTGGCTGTACACACACAGGTGGCTGTACATACAGGTGGCTGTACACACACAGGTGGCTGTACACACACAGGTGGCTGTACACACACAGGTGGCTGTACACACAGGTGGCTGTACACACATAGGTGGCTGTACACACACAGGTGGCTGTACACACAGGTGGCTGTACACACACAGGTGGCTGTACACACACAGGTGGCTGTACACACACAGGTGGCTGTACACACACAGGTGGCTGTACACACAGGTGGCTGTACACACACAGGTGGCTGTACACACAGGTGGCTGTACACACACAGGTGGCTGTACACACAGGTGGCTGTACACACATAGGTGGTTGTACACACACAGGTGGCTGTACACACACAGGTGGCCTTCACTAAAACACCCGCCACCTGCTGTTCGCAGTTCAACTTTTATATGAGTCGAGAAACACAAAAACTCACCATTAAAACTAGACAAAGTTGAGTCATTACCTGAAGTTGGGACACATTACCGGGATACATGCTCTCGGCCGGACAAAAAGGGCACATTACTGAGGATAATGACCGCCACTGCGGAGTATATTTTGACCCAGGTTTATAGAAGGCAGCCCATATGGAGAGGGTACATTGATTGTTTGTTAATGGAGAGAGGGAGAGAGAGAAAGAGAGAGAGAGAGAGAGAGAGAGAGAGAGAGAGAGAGAGAGAGAGAGAGAGAGAGAGAGAGAGAGA
>WNGS01158745.1:15619141-15650511 GCA_020271785.1 Procambarus virginalis
GTAATCCCGCCTCCCTCTTCAATGTAATCGGTGAGGGCGAGGCGTCACTGTTACCAGTGAGTGATCTATCACCCTAAGTGGGCCACACTCCCCAATTCAATTCGGTGTCCCAGTGGAGGCCTCTAATGTGTTTCTGCTTCCTTCCGTCTGCTTCTCTGACACACACGCGCGCGCGCATACACACACACACACACACGCACACGCACACGCACACACACACACTATTTATTTAACACAAGGGGCACACGCACAAGGGGACACAGGTGGAAACTGAGTGCCCAAATGAGCCACAGAGATATTAGAAAGAACTTTTTAGTGTCAGAGTGGTTGGTTGACAAATGGAATGCATTAGGAAGTGATGTGGTGGAGGCTGACTCCATACACAGTTTCAAGTGTAGATATGATAGAGCCCAATAGGCTCAGGAATCTGTACACCAGTTGATTGACAGTTGAGAGGCGGGACCAAAGAGCCAAAGCTCAACCCCCGCAAGCACAATTAGGTGAGTACAATTAGGTGAGTACACACTCACCTCTCTCTCCTCTCTTCTTCTCTCTCTTCTCTCTCTCTCTCTCTCTCTCTCTCTCTCTCTCTCTCCTCTCCTCTCTCCTCTCTCTCTCTCTCTCTCTCTCTCTCTCCATAAACATGGGCCAAGTGCACCAAGTGTATTTATATCATTAGTGGTGTTACCTTCCTGGGTTGTGTGAGGGACGTCGTCTCACCCCGCTGGCTGCAGCATTCTTCACACGGCTTGCCGGGAGAATTTATAATAATGTAAACATGAACTTCGTCATGTTGACCTCGGGGCATAATTTATGCTGAGCGAGGCAAAACTGAGTCATTTGTTCAGCATTTCTAATGCTTTGGCAGTTTTGTGGCGCACACACTGGCCAGGATGATGCCAGAGCAGATCTTGGAGGAGGACTGTAGCGGTTGTGCACATCGGTCGTCGGAGCCTGGGTATGTGGACATGAGTGACGCTGATGAACTTACCTTCCAGGAGTGAGAATAAACTGAAATAAATCATTACAAATTTTGTCTAAAAACTAGTGTGATAACGTTTTATCATCAGGTTATATCTCTATATATATATGAACAAATCCACAAGGGCCGTGACTGACAAGGATTCGAACCTGCGTCCAAGAGCATCCATCCCCAATGAACAGAGATTTGTTCATTTGATTCATCGCGTTATTGTGATTTCTGTATATATGCATATAAGGCTAAGTATAAAACCACTTACACCATCCTTGGGATACATCACGGAGTATAAACAACATGTATATATACAAAGTATATATGACACAGCTTCGTAAAGAATAGCTACACATGGCCTAAATGTAATTACCCGAGGGTTGGAGGATCGGATCTCTATATCAATACAATTAAGCATTTCAGCGGGGGAGATAATTTGCATAACGCGGGTCGATCAGCGGGTAACCACCATAAACACTGTTCAAAACACACGCCAGGCAATAAGCCGATGAGAAGTGCAGCGGTAGTTGTGCTATCAGCCCCGTCATCTAGCGGTAATGAACCCGTGCAATAGTTGGCGAGGCCATGAAGGTGTATGGGCCTGGCGGTCACGCCACTCACGCAATCCTTAACCAAAAAAAATATGTTTACATCGCTGAAATTAGCTAGTTAGTGACAGAGATTTAATCGTGTCGTAAAACTTGCGAGTATACGTACGTATACTCGGTACATATACGGCAGGTGTGGGTCCCAGCACACGCCAGGTGTGGGTCCCAGCACACGCCAGGTGTGGGTCCCAGCACACGCCAGGTGTGCGTCCCAGCACTCGCCAGGTGTTGGTCCCAGCACACTCCAGGTGTGGGTCCCAGCACATGCCAGGTGTGGGGTAAACGAGATAAACGAGGATAACTTGGATGTAATTGGACTCACAGAAATAAAACTGTCAGAAGTCATAACTAGTGCATATTGCTCCAAGACTTCCAGACTGTAAGAAAGAAGAGGGAAGGAGGAGACAGACGGTCCAGTCGACACCTCACCTGCCGCAGCCAACATCGGCAGTGTAACACGTCACCTTTCAGGGTTATGTATATTGTAGCTTCAGCTGTTTTGTATCCTCTTACCCTGTCTCAGAAGATGTTAAGGGCTTCGACGAAATGCATCATTTAATATCAGACCAAATAACATTGTGAAATTTACTTTGGAGAGCTAATTTTTCATCTTTCCGTTGCTTGCTGAGACAAGTTGAGACACGCTGGTGCTTGCTCAGACAAGCTCTTGGAGCTACATTCGTTGATTGCTCTCTTGTTTTTTTCCATTTTCTTTTCTTGCCTTCTCTAGATTTTGTTTCTCAGAAAGGCTGAAGAGAACATAATTCTCGAAAGTGTCCAATTTCTCTCAAATCTGCATTGGAATTCTCATCCTTAAGTGATCTGCATGTTATCAGCATGACAAAATTCCCCATTTATCTGGCGCAAAAATGGACTTTCGATATCAAGGAGGACTTGGCCGGCGGCAGCCCTACGCAGCCAACGACTCCCTCCGGGACTCTTTAGTTGGAATATGGATTTTTTCCATATTTGAATGCTCATTTGAAATTCTTTGAGAGCGCCGTATACAGACAGTTAGTTCTCTTGATTTGCCACTCCGTCAAAAATTCAACCTTCTACCCCCTAACCAGCAACGTACGAACCCAAGCAATCTACCTAACTTGGGAGTCCGATGCGTAGTAAATGTAGATATTGTAAACCCCATTACTGTTCATATTCAACCCGTCCTCGCAAATTCGTATAGTCAATATTGACTTATTAAATACGTGCATAGGTGATATACGAAACATAATAGTTTACCTTGAAAATCTTCATAGAAAACACCGACCTTACCTAACCTTGTTAGTATGTTAAGATAAGCATCTTATTGCTTCGTAATTACAATTATTACTTAACCTATACCTATAATAGGTTAAGTAACAATTGCAATTACGAAGCTATAAGATGCTTATCTTAACATACTAACAAGGTTAGGTAAGGTCGGTGTTTTCTATCAAGGTAAACTATTATATTTAGTATGTCACCTATGCACGTATTTAATAAGTCAATATTGACTATACGAATTTGCGAGGACGGGTTGTCATATTAGGTAGCATGTGTACGTGGGTTATTACCATAACGTAAGTGACGCGAACTCTTAGTTGAGAGCACAGGTTGATGTGTGCTACCAGTATTTACACGCAAGGCCAGAGTTTTAGCTCCTGGGACCTGCCTATCAGTTGTCGGTCATCTACCAGTGGCTTCCAGCACCATTCTCTTTATGATACCTGCACTTGATAATAGGTACGGAGTCACCGTCATCCCTGCCCTTCCCTTAGCTCGCTGCACTTGTGGACGACGCTGACACTGACCAAGAGTTGACCAGACCACACACTAGAAAGTGAAGCGACGACGACGTTTCGGTCCGTCCTGGAACACTCTCAAGTCGACTGTGTCGAAATTGAGCCGATAGTTGTCTTGGGCGGTCGTGGTTCATGCCAGCGTGTGCCTTCCGCCCGCCCGTCACTTGTCTTCCTCACCGTCCTAAAGCCCAACATGGAGGACCCTTACACTACCTCAGCACCGTCCTGAAGCCCAACATGGAGGACCCTTACACTACCTCAGCACCGTCCTGAAGCCCAACATGGAGGACCCTTACACTACCTCAGCACCGTCCTGAAGCCCAACATGGAGGACCCTTACACTACCTCAGCACCGCCCTGAAGCCCAACATAGACGACGTCAGCACCACACAGCAGTCTGGGTAGTGACATCCATCAGCTGTGCATTGAGTAAGCGTAACATCTTCGTATCACAGTAGTCTGCGTTTTCGGCTCATAATCGAGGGACCCCGTACTAACTACACCTTTCACATGATGCCGAGGTTTACTTAACAGTAAAATAGATACCCGGGAGTGAGACAACTGTTGTGGGTTGCATCTCGGAAAGAGTCAACACATGACCAAGAGGGAAGACCTCGGTAACCCTAAACGTAGGCTTCCTGTCCCAGACAGCGAGAATTATTATACTCTACAAAGTTTATCTTTCAAGTAAGCACAGTTTACATAAAATATTGCCTGTAAAAGTGTTAGTTTTGAACGCGCATCGCATTTTAGGCTACTAGAGTTCAGGAACAAATTATTATGGGATCTGAGGTGAGTTATGGAGCATTATGGGGGCCAACACCAGACAACAGCGGGCAATAACGCGTAGGTGTGGCAGGAATTTCATTAGTGGCAGGAGAGGCCCGCCGCCCACCCAACTTGTGTCTCGTCCCGACCTCTGTTATCGCTGCTTTCCTTATTAACAACCACGAATTAATGTTTCAAAGCAATTTGCCGGAGGCCGATATCGAGACCTTTCATCATTTAATGCCTAACCTCCCGTGCGTAAGTGTTCAGCTTTTCCTTAAGTTTTTTCTACTTCACCAGAGATAGAACAGTTTTAGAGTCTTGGGCTATTTCTACTCTCCGAGAGAAAGAGACGGGGGGGGGGGAAGGAGAGGGGGAAGGAGAGGGTAGGTAGGTAGGTTGTAAAGGTAGGCTGAGAGTGAGGTAGCAGAGGGAGGCACTGACCGACGTCAATCACTGGGCAGCAACACAGCTTGATGCCAGAGTCAGCTTCCCCCCGAAACAGCATCACAGCAGCACCTAATGGCCAGTATGGTCGACCACCCGCTGGCCCACGCTCGCTCGCTCCCCCCCCCCCCCCCCCATTGTTGAAAGACATCTGTCTAGAGGTACTGTGTTGCAGTGTTGGGTGGGGTTCGTCAGAGGTACTGGAGTACTGGTGGGGTCGTCAGGAGGTACTGGTGTTGTTGTCTTGCGGACCTGAGTACTGGACCCCAGCCCTTCCAGCCGTCGGTTGTGTAATGCAATAACTCCTGACCGATTTCTCTGCCATGTGGATTTCGTTTTTCCGTCCTACTCATTTAGTTCATTCCAATTTCTCTCTACTCGCCTTCTAAAATGAAACTGTCTAACATCTCTCTGCTCATTTGTCTTAAGCTTTCCATCCAAGGCTCTTGTTCTGTTTTCATTGTGATCCTCTCCACTTTTTCCACTCTGTCAATCCCTCTAAGGATTTTATACATCTCTATCATATCTCCATTCTCTCTACTCTTTCCTAGCAACGTTAGGTTTGACTTTTTCAGCGATTACCAAACCAACGACGAAATTGAAGAAACGACGACGTTTCGGTCCGTCCTGGACCATTATGAGGTCGTGTGCTTTGGTCATCAGGTCTTCAGCCACGTTGATGTCACTCATCGTGTGTGCACTCTCTCAGTCTTCTTTCGTCACTCATCCTTGGCAGCTCCACCATCCTCCTGTCACTCATCATGGCTTCTTTTGAGTGTTCTCATATTTTGTGTTGATTTTTCACTGGACGCTTTACCACGCTTTTCTCTCCAGGAATTCTCTGATCTTCTGGTATTTATCTTTGCGGTGTTCTATTAATCCTTCCCTTCCGTCTCTTCCGCTTCCTGTAACCTAGATTACCACTACATGTTCAGACTAAGATACAGTGGTCACTGGCCCCCATTTACTGTTAATACTCGATAGCATTATTGTCTCATTTTTGTCTAGCTGTGCTGGGTAAACACCTCTCCTCCGTGTCTCTCCCTTGACATTTTGCATCATAAAGTTCCATTCTATCTCTTCTACAACCTTTGCTGTCCTTGTTCATTAAACCTCTCTGAAGTCCCTTCTTTCCTTGTCACTTTGACCCATGATTGACGCCTTCAATTACTACTAACTTTGGTATCAGTCTGCGGGCTGCGGCTTCCACCCCTTGGAGGATATTTATGGGTGTTCTGTTCATGTTCGATTCTTTGTATCTCTGTTTTCTGTGGTTGTCTGCGGATATGTTGATCACAGCTTCCACCACCATCTCTCCTTCCACTAAAATGATTCCCATGCCCTAGTCTGTCTAACATCCTTCCTCCTCAGTAATGTTCTCAACGGTCCTCTTTGTTTTAACCAGCAATGTTACATCTCCCCTCACTATTGTTGTAATTTAAATTACCTGATATTCCCTTGGAAATATTTTGGTTTCCCACAAGTGGTTCACGACCCCTCGTTTGTCTGTTTCCGTGGTGGTGGCCTCCCGCTCCTCCCCCAGGTGGGCGTGGGGGCGGCGCTGTAATGTTGTATCAACACCGCGCGTTAGGAAGGGCAGCGGGCGTGTAATATAAAGATGGTTCACTGCCGCCGTAACCCACAGCTGCCACCACTCTCACTATGCTGCTTCACAAACTTTAAAACAATCTCACCGAGAGATGCTTAGACACCAGGAGAGAAAGGGGAGAATAGCAGGAGGGGGAGAATAAAGAGGAAGATGAGGAAAAGGAGGAGGAGGAGGAAGCAACGGCGACTAAGCGAATAATCCAGGAAAGCGGATGTGTAGGAATGAGGAATGGTAGGCAAATAACAGCAACACATTGTGGTGTGAGGGAGAGTTGGTGTGCTTGTGATCATCTAAACATGAGGCAGAGAAAGAGAGAGAGAGAGAGAGAGAGAGAGCTGCGTATATTCAGGAAAGTTTTATCTTAACTCAGGGTCGAAGTAGGTGAGAGCATGGGAAGAGAGGGAGGGCCAGGACCTCACAATACACTGAAGGTGCCACCGACTACATCCTGAGGCCACTGGCAGGAGTGAGTGGTCGAGCAAGGCCGCCTCCTGGATACAACGGGAAGGATTTGTGGAGGTCCACTGCACATCACCTGAGGCATTGTGAGGTCGGAGTAAAGTGCAGTCGGGGTTATGGCCAATAGCGCCGAGTGGCTGGCAGTGACTGGCCACACCAATGTTGCCTCTGACCCGAGAGCAAGTGAAGATGTAACGAAGATATGACTTGTTCGCAGGTTCCCCGCGGTGTAAGGGAACAGGAAGAACAGAAGATTGGCAAGCAAAATTGCATTGGCAGGCTTAATACTTCTCTGTTTATGTACTACAATAGCCATGTGGGTATCACGGGACATGCGGCTTCATTACCTGTGGGCACATCAGGCAACGACATGTGGGTATATTGTGGTGTTTCCGGTTAGAAAGACTAAGGGGCCAAGGGGACGAACCGTCGATAATGACGAACACAAGAAACGCGTCACTAAAGGGTGTGTGACAGACGTCACAGTGAGAAGAAGAGAAAGTTGGACATCTGAAGGGTCCCTGACACCTGAAGGGTCCCTGGCCCTCATGGTCCTAACAATCGGGTATTTATACAACAATTGGCAATTGAATTACGGTATATTTTTTAGATTAAATTTTTGTGTAGGCTGTGATCGCTTTTATATTCCAGCACCAATGTGGAATTTTGTACTTAATCAAAAGCCCTTTTAACGTCGGTAGGGTTTTTGTAACTTAAAATTAACAGTGGTTACTCAGCTGGGAAAATATGCTTAAGTATATAATAGAATACTATTATATGTGTATAGTATACTATATTGACCTTATCGCCTTAAAATTAACGTTTAATCGATGTAATAGCGTTAAATCAATATTTAATCAACGTAAGAACGTAGAATCAACGTTTAATCAATGTAGAAACAACGTTGATTCAATGTCGCATCTACGCCCCAGTGGGCACACTATCCAAACGTGACGCTGATTTGACTTTGAATCGACGGTGATTCTGCGTTGAATTGGCGTTGCTGCTGGGTAGTGTGGCCATTAGAGCCAAACGACCCCAGTTGGTATTCTTTACAGTGAGTAAATTATCAGTGGGAGTGTTGCCTGACCAGTAATTAAGCCAGTGTCAGTGGAAGCCTCGGCCACTAAGCAAGCCTAACAAAAATGTGGCAAGTTTTTCGACTCCTGTAATTACCTCGTCAACACCAAATGTTAAATCTGAGTTTTCCAAAAGAACAAAAGCTTTGCAAAGTGTAATTTTAGAACAATTTTGGTGGAAAATGGTAGTAGAAGGTTGCGAGGCTTTCAGTCTGGCGACGCGTTCTTTGTTCTCACTCCTCCTGGCACCATGTTCATCATTGTTCTCTCTCTTCTAGGTCCTTGGCGACATGTTCGTCACTGTTCTCACTCCTGGATCCTTGACGCCGTCAACAATTCTTTCTTCGTCTAAGTACTCTAGTTTATTCAATGTCCTTTGAGTGGTTTTGTAGGCTCTGAATTATTTAATTCTGCTTTAGGACACTTTGACGATTATCTGGGACAAGTAACAAATAATGACATGATTCAGAGTTGCCTTAACTTCAGCTCTCCTAGGGAGAGTTGTTCTTCAGTGTAGTTACTGTGGTATCCTTGTGAGGTGTGGTGGTGACGTAGAGCTGGATGTCCTCCACCCAACCTGCCCTCCTACAAAGAACGTCGCTTTTTTAACTCGTAGGCGTTACATAAGGCCAACAATTGTCGTACTAGAAAATGGAAGCGGCTCGCGAAAGTGACGTACTGAGAGGACATTGACTGATTAGGAAATTAACCGTTTTCTTGACGTTGGAAAACTTTAAGAGGACGGACTGCTCCAGCACCTGTACACTACCGCTCTCTACAAGCGGTCTACCGCCAGCACACACAACACCTTCGATCACTGCAGACACAACGAGGGGCGCCCAAGCACTGGCTGAGGCACACGTGGTCTGATGGAACTAATTGAACGTTCCAAATACTGGAAACCTCTCTCTGCCTCCCCTCAGATCCAATTCCAGAGTTACCTTGGCGCGCCTGGCATGTGGTTTATATAGCCCCAAGCTGCCTTGATGGGACACGAGCAAATCTGATTGGACCGTCGATCTAGCTCAAATCTAGGTGGGGCAGACTTCTCCAAACTTGGTAAACGCCGAGGTTTTGACTGCACCCTGCCAGAGACATTTGCTCGTCACATTTAGTTCACACGTTGTGTTCATTACTGTGTTCCTACTTATACCAGTTCCTGAGGCAACTGTGCTCCTTCCTGCTGATGCCCGGACACAATTGTGTCTCATACACTCACATAGAACAATGGGAGAGAAATATTGTAGCGTAAGTTACGTGTTAGTTAACCAAGCAAAATTAAAGTTGACAAATCATACGACCTAACACAAACGCCGCACTAACAACTATCGTAACTATGACCACCACCCTAACCACTATCACTGACAGGGACACGAACGCTCCCCATGACCAGTAGTCTGCACAAAGCTAGTAAAAATGCTCAATTAACAGGATGCGTCAAGGTGAAACGGTTTCTTATGCTTTTACAGAAAAAGGTTGCAAATGATACCGATGTCACTTAATTGGAAGGGAACTGAACTTCATATAAATTATTTTCACTAGTATCGACAAAACTAAATTATATTGCGAGGCTGAGATGAAGCTGGAACAGAAGACTAAGATGAAGCAAGTTAGATTTCTCCCAGTTTCTTCCAATGGGTCCTATCCAACTTTGGGTTTCATTTGGAAGCTCATTTTTTACTTGGTCTTCCATTTGGACTTATGGTTTCCCAAGTGTTTCACTGGGTCATCTTTCCCAAAGACTTTAGCTGGGTCTTGTGTTTCCCCAAGACTTTAGCTGGGTCTTGTGTTTCCCCAAGACTTTAGCTGGGTCTTGTGTTTCCCCAAGACTTTAGCTGGGTCTTGTGTTTCCCCAAGACTTTAGCTGGGTCTTGTGTTTCCCCAAGACTTTAGCTGGGTCTTGTGTTTCCCCAAGACTTTCTCTGGGTCTTCTCCTTGCTACGTATTCCACTGGGATTCCGTCTCCATGATAATGAGTTAAGTTGGACAAATTGTTCTAAATTAATGGCTTAAACTTGTGATTTTTAAACTTACGAAGATCCGTAAGTTTTAATGACCATCGCCTATATTCAGAGGCGTGGGGACCTCACACGCAACACACCTGCCTTGGGCTACCTGCCGCACGCAACATACCTGCCTTGGGCTACCCACCGCACACAACATACCTGCCTTGGGCTACCTGCCTTGGGCTACCTGCCGCACGCAACATACCTGCCTTGGGCTACCCACCGCACACAACATACCTGCCTTGGGCTACCCACCGCACACAACATACCTGCCTTGGGCTACCTGCCGCACGCAACATACCTGCCTTGGGCTACCCACCGCACGCAACACACCTGCCTTGGGCTACCCACCGCACGCAACATACCTGCCTTGGGCTACCCACCGCACGCAACATACCTGCCTTGGGCTACCCACCGCACACAACATACCTGCCTTGGGCTACCCACCGCACGCAACATACCTGCCTTGGGCTACCCACCGCACGCAACATACCTGCCTTGGGCTACCCACCGCACACAACATACCTGCCTTGGGCTGTCCACCACTGCACGCAACATACCTGCCTTGGGCTACCCACCGCACACAACATACCTGCCTTGGGCTACCCACCGCACACAACATACCTGCCTTGGGCTACCCACCGCACACAACATACCTGCCTTGGGCTACCCACCGCACACAACATACCTGCCTTGGGCTACCCACCACACACAACATACCTGCCTTGGGCTACCCACCGCACACAACATACCTGCCTTGGGCTACCCACCGCACACAACATACCTGCCTTGGGCTACCCACCGCACGCAACATACCTGCCTTGGGCTACCCACCGCACGCAACATACCTGCCTTGGGCTACCCACCGCACACAACATACCTGCCTTGGGCTACCCACCACACACAACATACCTGCCTTGGGCTACCCACCACACGCAACATACCTGCCTTGGGCTACCCACCGCACGCAACATACCTGCCTTGGGCTACCCACCGCACACAACATACCTGCCTTGGGCTACCCACCGCACGCAACATACCTGCCTTGGGCTACCCACCACACGCAACATACCTGCCTTGGGCTACCCACCGCACACAACATACCTGCCTTGGGCTACCCACCGCACGCAACATANTGTGAGTGGACACACCGCCATAGTGACAGTATTGGGGCAGCGCCACTCATCCTGTGAGTTGGACACACCGCCATAGTGACAGTATTGGGCAGCGTCACTCATCCTGTGGTGGACACACGCCATAGTGACAGTATTGGGCAGCGCCACTCATCCTGTGAGTGGAAACCACCGCCATAGTGACAGTATTGGGCAGCGCCACTCATCTGTGAGTGGACACACCGCCATAGCAGCATGTACAACACTCCCCAATAGGTAAGAAAACCCGCTGGGTTGTTCATCCTGTCACTTGTACCCAGACACAGCTGGGACTGCTTAACTGTCTCAAGTGAAACAGCTCTCAAACAAGAAGATTAACATCTGTCAACCCTTAAAAGCTTATGTTATCTGCGGGTGCAAAATGGGGAAATCTTTTAAGAAAGGTATCAATATTTGACAAATAGTGTTTTCCTAAGACATGTACTCACCTAGTTTTTGCGGGGGTGAGCTCTGGCTCTTTGGTCCCGCCTCTCAACCGTAAATCAACTGATGTACAGATTCCTGAGCCTACTGGGCTCTGTCATATCTACCATATCTACCAACATCTACCAACTCATATCATATGTCATATCTACCAACTGTCATGTTGAAGTGTTTACTATTAGGTTAGATACCTCGTCAGGCATTCTGTTCAATAGCCCAGATCTATACAGCTACTGGCACCACACTTGTCTCCTGAAGTCCCAGGGTAGTTAACAGGTTTAGATTCTTTTTCCAGTTCGATAAATTAAAAATATTACCAAAACACACATTAGTATGTTTTTGTAGGGTTTTCAATGATCATGCTGTCATGCATACTATGCTCAGTTTTAATGGTAAGTGGTTCCCAAGAGAAGAGCCACAAAACATGAGAATGGGCAAAACCAGCATTTGGTTACAGAGGGTTTTGTCCGAAGATTCAGCAAAGTGAAAACGCCACCAAAGAACATGAGCACATCATACTACAGGCGAAGAGTCACAATAACGTGGCTAAAGTATGTGACCAGACCACCATCATACTACTTTGCACAGTAATATGTACAGCAATGTTCAGTGTTCCCACAATACAAGTTACCAACAACATGGGCGCCGATGTTAGCTCGCCTAGGATTGTGGCCTGTGGGTACCAAATAATGTTGTTATAGGAATATTAAGCATTATTGTTGAAACAAGAATAATATGGGTATGTCTCATAATATACATGTTATACTGGTGAAATGCCTTTTATTATGGGTATGACCAAACCACACATCAGGAAATGAAGAAACGTCATCGTTTCTTCATTTTCTGATATGTAGTTTGGTGATCATATCTTCAGCCACATTATTGTGACTCGCCTGCTTTATTATGATAGATAAACTACCTGGCTGAACGCTGTCACTAGTCTTGCCTATCATTTAGTGAATGTCATAACTTATATTATCTACATACAGTGCAGTATTTTGGGTGGTGTCTTGTATTTGTAAATGTTCCATCCTCGGACAGATTGTGGTGTAATTTTATAGATATAATGTTCTTTCTATTCATTCCTTTTAGGATTTCATAAAAGTAATTTTTCTAGTATTTTTTATATCAAATTTTATTACAAACTTTCTTAGGTGGCAGTTCAATCCTAAACGATAAATCTTCATATTTACTGTTGAATTTAATCATAATTTTTTTTTATATTTCAGAATGTTATTTAACACATTTAAACTGAATGTATTTCAAGAAGCCAAACTTTTGAACTGATGTCCAGAACCTGATGTAAGAACAACAATACTCTCTTGAAATGGATTCTCTTAATAATATTCAATCAAAGAAGAACCATAATGGATCTACATCCTGTATATTGGCTAAACTGGTTTTTACACCAGTTGCAGCATTGCAAGGTGAGTTCATTCATTTTGAAAATGTGTTGTATTGCTTATATGCAATGATAAAATATATAGTATATTTACTATATAAATTATAAAGCATTATTGTCCTCATGCAGAAAGGTAATAATTATTAGGCTACATATCTTGTAAATATTAAGTTTGGCTGAAATTAGCTAATAAATAATGTATATTGACAATTGAAAAGTAGTGACTTGGCAGTGTGATACAGTTAATGCAATCAGATGTATAATGCTGCATCATTTTGAACATGCTTTTGTAAGGTGTTTTCTTCTCTGAACAAGGAGATATGCAAGTCAATGTCATCAAAATGCCAATTGTTTAGATGACTGTCATTAGTTGTCTCATTGTAAGATCCTCTAAAAGAATAAATAAAATTTAAGTCTTTGAAAATTGTATTAAAGTATTTCTTGAATACTTCATGGAAATGTTTATTTCCATGGAAGTGTGGATGGCAGTTTATATTTCTTGAAGTTTGGTAAACTTGTAAAGCCATAAAATTAGTAAATATTGCTCAGTGTTTCTTTATAGTACCAGAATATTATTCATATCTTGTCTAGAAAGTGGGCCGAGTAAAATAAATAAATGTTTATTCAGGTAAAGTACATAAATACAAGTGGTTTTACAAAAATTTATAGATTTATAGATTGGGCTAGTACATACAATGCCCAAAGCCACTATTACGCAAAGCGTTTCAGGCAGAGCGTTTAGACAATACAAGGCTATAGCTAAATTATTAAATATATCACTAAAGTACATAACAATAAATTGGACAATACTTGCAGTAAAGTAGATAATGGTTGCTTTATATAATGCCCTACATAAAGTACCTGGGCCAGGATTCAATAAGCATTTATGCATCTATTTACAACCCTGTACATCTTGTCTCAATCTTTGGTGGCTTTGTTTACATTTATTAAACAGTTTATAACCTCTGAAGCACTAGGAGGCTGCCTGTAACAATAACATATGACTGGGAAGTTTTGATGCTTGTTAACTGTTTAATAAATGTAAACAATGCTGCTAAATATTAAGGAAAATAATGTACAGGTTTGCAAACAGTTGCAAAAATGCTTAATGGAATCCTGGTCCTGTTTATTGAATGGAAGCTGTTTGAAATGGCTAAGAGTTTTTATGTAGAGAATGTGATGTGTGTAAAAACTGCATGAAATGTTGGCATTTAATCAGTTATGACAAGAATACAATGTCACAAGGTTTGCTATCAATATTGATGGAATATATTGCAGAAAATGCCACTCAATGACAAGCCTCTGTTATAGAAAACTTCAAGCAAAGGATTGTAAAGTAAAGTAGAGTAAAGGTCCTAAAAAACTGTATCTAGGAGACTAGGTACTGTATATGGTAATTGTTCTAGAGTTTGATGAGAGAAAAGGATGTGCTAACTTAGCAGTATGGCAAAATATTTTGGAGGATATAGTCAGCCTATTGTACTGACAAAATATTTGGTTTGTATTTACAGTTAAAACTCAAAGAAAACTTCAAAATATCCATTCACTAAGCATTGCAATGCTGCCAGTAGTGGCAGCCAATCGAGGTTTTAATGGTCAGTGGGTTACTCTTATAACGAAGACTGACGTTTTTCCTGCTTTACTTGTCCTTGATAAGAAGTTAAAAGAAAACATTGCCATTATTGCTGAAAGTAAGTTTTTCATTAAGTTTTTTTTTAAATACTGTAATCATTATACACAGTAATTCTTGAATATATGAAGTTACATTTATATAATAAGATATTTTTCCTTTATCAGTACAGTAAATGTATATGTAATTTTACTTAAAATATTTGCAGGTGTTTCTTTAGATCAAAATTTGTGCGAAGGGGATGAAATTACAGTATCTTCAGAGTGTCACAAACTGTATGCAGAGGAAGTTTCATTTTGTCTTCTCTCCAACAAAGAATTAAGCGAGTCTACTGCCTTTACACAGTTCTTAAAGGAACAACTTGTGATTAAACGTCTAATTATTTGCTCTGGTATGACTATTTTTCTTCATTACTTAAGCCAAGAAATTATTTTAAAGGTTCAAAATGTAAAATTTTATGCAATGCAAACAGCAAGCTGTCAGAAGAAACCATTTCAGTGTATCTGGCAGACTCAAATAGTTACAGAAAGTGTGGCAGGTGCAGACACAAAATTTGAAATAAAAAAAATTAACTTTGAAGATATTGGTGGATACCAACACGAACTGCAAAGCTTGCACCATCAAATTGATATGTTATTTACCCCCATCATAACCAATGCCAAGCCAGTGAAAGGTATATTGATCAGTGGGCCATCTGGGTGTGGCAAGAGTTTGATAGGTGAGGCTCTGAAAACTAAATATGGTAATAAATATATTAGTATCAGGCTTGAAGAAGTGAAGAGCAAATTTCGAGGAGAGACTGAACAAAGAATGAAGCATCTTTTCACCAAAGCTTTAAACAGGTTAGTTTTCTAAGACATTTAAAAAAAATTTACACTACAAATTGTTAGTCTATTTGTTTGATCATTTTTATGTAATATTTTGCATGTACAGTACTCTTGAAAGCATAAACATTTACAGTGATAGGTAGTTAAAAGATCAAAAACATAAACACAAAGATTTTCAAATACTGCACAGTAATTTTAAAATATTAAATTTTTATTAGAAATGTGAAAATGTGCATTAATTCAAGCTCTCACTACTAAGCATTGCTGGACCATGGATGGGCTGTATTTCTTTGCAGTCACTGTTTGCTTTCTTGAGTTGAAGTAAAATGAAAATCCATCGATAAAAAGTCAGTCCACCAGGGTACTGTGTTCGCTCCTGTGCTTTTTTTCACTCTCATATTGGACATAGACAGTGACACAAACTATAGTACCATATTATCCTATGTAGAAAACACTAGGATTTGTATTAGAGGGACTGGTTTCAAATTTGTACATGGAAGTAGCTAAGCTAATGCCCAAGTACTCATGTACTGGACTATTAGTACAGTTCTCATGTCCAGCACCATTTCTAAATCAAGTACTCTTGCTAAGCAGGGTATACTGTACGCTCAGAGCCCCTGTTCTACACCCATTCTCTTCCTCCTATTTCCTTTGAACTGATGCATTTTTCCTCCATAAAAGTGGGAACAAAGTAATAAAGATGATTTCTTTTTCATAGAGCCCCATGTCTTCTCTTCATTGATGACTTGGATGTGCTGTGCAGCTCCCGAGACAAGGGCGGAGATACTGGAATAGTTACAGCATTACTTCACCTTATGGATGGTCTTGGTGCCAGCAATGATGGTAATTCTTTTTATTCTAACGATAATTTTATTGATTTTTCTGGGGGGGGGGGTGCCCCTTCGGCTCCCCAGAGCTATCCAGGCTGATATGAATGTATTAGACCCCTGGCATCAGTCAAAGAGTTCTTAGGCCTACAGGGAACGACAAGCCAGAACCTGGACCCCTCAGAGGTGCGCGAGGCGCAATAGCCTATAGAAACCCCCGTGCGGTTGGAAGCATTCTATGTCTGCCATCAACCGGGTCAGGCACCCAGAAAGGTAGGTGCCCCAAAACAAACCCTATATTGCTACAGATAGCAATATAGGGTTAAAATATTGCTACAGATAGCCGAACTGGTGGACAGAACTCCCCCAATGGTTATGAAATCCTTCCGACTCCCCATGAGGCAGAAGGGGGAGCCCCAGACCCCTGTGCCGGCTATCCACACCGTAAGTTCTCGGTTGATGTGTGACCTGGCGGGTTGTACGACTCTGGCTCTGAAGAATCCTTTCAGTGCTGTGCCTTGTGGTGTGGTCCTGTCTCAGTGGTGGTGTGCGAGCCAGGAGTAGTTTCAACCATACTTGGGTTGCATGTGCCTAGGGTTACCTTCCCTAGGTGCCCTGTAAGTACTGCCCTTGTGGCTTGGGTTACCTTCCACAAGTCACTTGGGGGCTGCCTCCACAGTGGTTTTTACTCCTCAGTGATTGACCATCCTTGGGATCAGCTGGGGTGTTTCATGCACCACTGTTTGTCTCTGGGTAGGAGGTAGCATCATCACTGGTAGGGACACAATTTACTGTGCAGCTGTTCTTCGTCTGATATAGTTCCGCCTGGGTACGTTGTTGTTACGACCCTTGACCTCTGGGTATGGTTCCTCTGCTTTTGGAGTTGTAAAATATATAATAATGCAGCCTTGCCTACTACAAATGTCTAGGGTAAATAAATCAACTTCAGGTTTACTTGGGGGTGAGTTTGAATGCCTAAATGTGTGTTTGTTCGCCCCTGTTTTTCCACGGAATGCCAACACTAATTGTGTAAGCTTGCATGATAATAGACACAAAGTTAATGACTGTCATAGATCACATTTCATTCTGTCTCCCACCATTTATTTGGATTTTACAAGTTTGATCTATTGTTTATTATTAATCAACAGGAATAATTGTAATTGCCACAGCAGCTAAACCACAGACTCTTGATGCTGCATTACGGAGACCTGGCAGGCTTTCCCATGATATTGTTTTATCATCTCCTGGTGATGCTGCCAGAATGGACATCCTAAAGAAGCTGCTTGTAAGGTGTGTTTCCTTCCATTAAATCCTATCCAAATTCCCTGTCCTTGTAGTCCTTCCAAGTGTTAGGAGATATTGCTAAGTCATACTGGCTTAGTGATGTCTCCTGAATATTACCTTACCTGTAAAGTGTGTGAATATGCTTTGTGAAATTAATTGGACAAGTTCTTTGTTCACCACTTAATTGTACTTTGTTGGGTACTGGGTACAGTATTATGAATTAACATCATTAATCTGATGGCCTCCGAAGACATGCTCTTCAACAAAAAATTTCATGAAGTAAGCATCTTTTTATATATTGCTTTTCAGTGTACCCAATGATATAAAGGAATCAGAACTCAATACAATAGCTAGTAATGCCCATGGGTATACTGGCGGAGATCTACGGGTTGTTGTGATGGAGTCGATCATGCAGACAGAAGGAAAGAATCTAACGAAACGAGACATAGAAGCATCACTAGCAGCCATTAAGCCTGCAGCACTTAGGGATTCCTCAGCACCTGAGTATAAGGTGAGAGTTAGCACAATTAAACCAATCTTTAAGTGATATTGCCTCATGCAGTCACGTGAAGCAGGAGGTTGACTGTGATGCCAATTAATGGTCTAAATTTTTCCATGTGTAAAAGTGGGCCACATTAAATCCTCTCATGTACTGTATACCAGAGGACAACAGTGTATTAGTCTAGTAAAGTTTTTATTTGACGTTATACAGTATTTATATTTTATAGGTATATTTGCATAATTTGTTTGTAAATATGAGGCTTCGTGTTGCAATACTACATGAATTTCAGGTTTCTTTTTAATACTATAAATATCTACAATATATAATTCGTACAGGTCTATTTCAGGTTAAGCTATCGGACGTTTGTGGCTATGATGTGATTAAATCGCAACTACACGAAGCCATTAGTTTAACCCTGACACATGGCCAAGTATTCCAGAAGTGTGGAATTCCGTCACCATCAAGATTTTTGTTATTTGGGCCACCGGGTTGTGGGAAGTCTTCCATCATCATGGCTATGGCTGCCAAGTTTCATCTGCATGTCATTCCTGTCAAAAGATCCACTGTTCTTGGCAAATATTTTGGGGAATCTGAACAAAATCTAGAAAAAATATTCATGCAGGTAACTTTTTTATATTGTTTTAAACTTGTCATTCTTGATACATTATGATCTATTAAATATGAAAATTGCAAAACATTTTTGTAGTCTCATTTTTCCATTGTTTTATAAATTTCTCTGTTTTGTTTATTTAAATTGTATTTTAACTTTATACTAATTACATTGTATCATTGTATAATCCAGTATGTTATGTTGTATTAGCATCTTGCTTAACTTGTGTACATTTAGGCATGATTTTTCTATATTTTGTGATACCATGTTTCCCAGGTAAAGTCACTCCATAAAAGCAATACCTCCAAGAATTGTTAGTATACCATTCTAGAATGTTTTATACCTTATGCACCATCATCAAGCCTCTCAAACATGCTCTGCTCATCATGTCAACGGACTTTAATGCTGTTAATAAGCTCCCTCCCATTCCATAGATCTTTAAAATCTCCCACAATGCTTCATGATCAATTCGGTTATACGCTGCTTCTAAATCCGTAAAGGCAGCACACAGTTTCTCCTATTTGCTTGAAACTTTACAACAATTCTCATTCTAAAACTCTTATCTGTACAGCCTTTTCCATTTTCTAAGCCCACCCTTTTCTTCACCTATCCTGCTTTCTGTTCTCTCTTATTCTTTCATTTTGCACCCTTCCATAAACTTTTCCTGAGGTATTAAGTAAACTAATCCATCTATAATTCCTGCAATATTCTTTACCTCTATCACCTCCACAACAATGACTTTGTCCATGTATCAGGTAAAATTCATGGACATTTAATTTTACTGAGAATTAACATTATTGCCACATTCCATCCTGTTCTCTCAATTTGCTGCTCTTTGGAAAATGCAACCATTTTGCCTAACCATCTCCTCTTCACCTGATTCTGATTGTATGTTTTGACATTATTTTTCTTTGTCAGGCAAATGATTCTTCTCCTTGCATCATACACTTTGAAAATTTTGATGGACTAGCTGGAAGAAAGAATCCTGGAGAGGATGGAGGAACTGATATAGAGGGTCGCATTATAAATCATCTTAAGGTTCAGCTGGATGGCATTGTACGAAATGATGGCATCTTTATTTTTGCAGAAACCAACCGTCCTGATCTCCTAAACAAGGTAAACTCATTTGTATATTATTAAATATGATATCATTACAAGTAAGAGATAAAAACAGTAAGGCTCGTGTAAAGGAAAATAAACTACAACTAAAAGCACTTGCCTCAAGGACAGTGGACCAAGGTCAGTGTGGGGGAGGACCAAGGTCAGTGTGGGGGAGGACCAAGGTCAGTGTGGGGGAGGACCAAGGTCAGTGTGGGGGAGGACCAAGGTCAGTGTGGGGGAGGACCAAGGTCAGTGTGGGGGAGGACCAAGGTCAGTGTGGGGGAGGACCAAGGTCAGTGTGGGGGAGGACCAAGGTCAGTGTGGGGGAGGACCAAGGTCAGTGTGGGGGAGGACCAAGGTCAGCATGGGGGAGGACCAAGGTCAGTGTGGGGGAGGACCAAGGTCAGCGTGGGGGAGGACCAAGGTCAGCGTGAGGGAGGACCAAGGTCAGCGTGGGGGAGGACCAAGGTCAGCGTGAGGGAGGACCAAGGTCAGTGTGGGGAGGACCAAGGTCAGTGTGGGGGAGGACCAAGGTCAGTGTGGGGAGGACCAAGGTCAGTGTGGGGGAGGACCAAGGTCAGTGTGGGGGTGGACCAAGGTCAGTGTGGGGGAGGACCAGGTCAGCGTGGGGGAGGACCAAGGTCAGTGTGGGGGAGGACCAAGGTCAGTGTGGGGAGGACCAAGGTCAGTGTGGGGGAGGACCAAGGTCAGTGTGGGGGAGGACCAAGGTCATGTGGGGGAGGACCAAGGTCAGCGTGGGGGAGGACCAAGGTCAGTGTGGGGGAGGACCAAGGTCAGTGTGGGGAGGACCAAGGTCAGTGTGGGGGAGGACCAAGGTCAGTGTGGGGGAGGACCAAGGTCAGTGTGGGGGAGGACCAAGGTCAGTGTGGGGGAGGACCAAGGTCAGTGTGGGGGAGGACCAAGGTCAGCGTGAGGGAGGACCAAGGTCAGCGTGGGGGAGGACCAAGGTCAGCGTGAGGGAGGACCAAGGTCAGTGTGGGGGAGGACCAAGGTCAGTGTGGGGAGGACCAAGGTCAGTGTGGGGGTGGACCAAGGTCAGTGTGGGGGAGGACCAAGGTCAGTGTGGGGGTGGACCAAGGTCAGTGTGGGGGAGGACCAAGGTCAGTGTGGGGGAGGACCAAGGTCAGCGTGAGGGAGGACCAAGGTCAGCGTGGGGGAGGACCAAGGTCAGTGTGGGGGAGGACCAAGGTCAGTGTGGGGAGGACCAGGTCAGCGTGAGGGAGGACAAAGGTCAGTGTGAGGGCAGACCAAGGTCAGTGTGGGGGAGGACCAAGGTCAGTGTGAGGGCAGACCAAGGTCAGTGTGAGGGCAGACCAAGGTCAGTGTGAGGGCAGACCAAGGTCAGTGTGAAGGCGGACTAAGGTTAGTATGAGGGTGGACCATGGACCAATGGGGGTTTGGAAAAAATAGTGCCAGTGTTTACTGCAATTTAAGTGTAGCAATAGGATAAAATTATAAATAGGTGTACAGTTTACTTTCCTCATTATACTGCTCAATGGGTGGTAGATTGTACCAAACTCTTTTTCAAAGCAATTTTTGTGTGAATTGTGAGTCCAAAATGTGAATTTTGGAGTAGATATATTTGTAAAAAGATAAGTACAGTACTCGGTATTATGAATAATTGTTCAATTACAAGAGCTTTTAAATAAGTATTAACCAACTATATGAAATTATTCCCAGTACATTTTCGGAATGGTTGTACAGTACAGGTATTGCATTTCAGGATGTGATTCGGCCGGGTCGCTTCCATGAATACTACTTTGTCGACTTACCAGAACCTGAAGATAGACGTATTATACTTAGCAAACACTTGCTTCCTTGCACATTTTTAAATGGCGTATCGCTTGATGTCCTAGTCAACCAAACATCATCCTTCACAGTTACCGAGGTAATTTGATTAAACATTTACTTTATATAAAACTATTTATGCATGCATAACCCAATTCCAACAAATACAAGTGACAATATTTTAGTTCATCCTTGATCCTTAAGTTAAAAATAAGAAAGGAAAGAGGGGGAACCATTATTTTGGCAAGAAAAGGAGCGAGGTGAGGCGATGTGCAAGTGAAAAGAAATGTTGCCTCATTTTAGACTTGATAAGGGTCCAGGACAGATGGAAATGTCTTCACTTTCATTCTCACGTGTTGGCGTTGGGTATTTATTAGCCACGTTATCGTGACTTAATATCTGCATATACATGCATGTTAATACAATAATCTATGCGGGATCCAAGAGCCATAACTTGTTCCCCGCAAATACTACCCGAGCACAGCTAAGCAAGTATTAATTGTACTGTATTTATAGATTCTTCAGTTGTGTGAGGAGATCAAGATGCAATGTAGAGAGGAAAACGAAATGGGAGTGACTAGGCCAGAGCTCATTTCCATTGGCAGTGTTGCCCTTGACGAAGCACTGGAGGTGGTCGCACCAAACACATCTCAAAAATTCTTCAAAAGCATAGACATTTTGCGCACACTTATTGTTCCTGAAGGAGACTGTGTTCAAATTAGCATAATATACTTAGCTTTAAAGGGTGGTAAATGTTATTTGTAATGTTTTTTTAAAATTATAGTTGTTAAGTTATTGGAAATAAATGAATGCAGTTAAGTAGTTGAGTTGAATGGTTACCTGTCCCAGCACTGAATGGTTACCTGTCCCAGCACTGAATGGTCATCTGTCCCAGCACTGAATGGTCACCTGTCCCAGCACTGAATGGTTACCTGTCCCAGCACTGAGTGACTGCCTGTCCCAGCACTGAATGGTCACCTGTCCCAGCACTGAATGGTTACCTGTCCCAGCACTGAGTGACTGCCTGTCCCAGCACTGAATGGCACCTGTTCCAGCACTGAGTGACTGCCTGTCCCAGCACTGAATGATTACCTGTCCCAGCACTGAATGACTACCTGTCCCAGCACTGAATGACTACCTGTCAGATATTCAGATCACAAGCTCATTGAAGTGCAAACTACCATCAATACTCAGAATAGACCTAAAACGTTGATAAAGCGAGAGGGCTATTCAGTAAATTCAATTTTAATAATAAAAGGATAGACTGGGAGATAATAAACAGGGAACTTAAAAACATTCCATGGGAAACTGTTAAGTAATAAAAGTCCTACAGAAGGAATAGAAAAACTGACTTCGGAAGCGTATCAAGTCTGTCTGAAACATGTTCCTTTGAGGAAAGCCAGAAAGAGATCCAACGTAGAAAGAGAACGCAGAAGACACTATAAACGCAGGAAAAGAATAACGGAACTGCTTATGCAGACACGAATTTCCCGTCAAAGAAGGAATAATTTAAATAGGGAGATTGAAGAAATCGAGCGGAAATTGAAACACTCATATGAAACTGAAGAAGGCAGTTAGAACAGAAAGCAATTCAGGAAATAAAGAAAAATCCAAAATACTTCTTCACATATGCGAAATCAAAAGCAAAAACTACTGCCAGTATTGGACCTATTCGTACAAGTGAAGGTTCATACACGGAGGATGACAAAGAAATTAGTGAAATCCTAAAAAAGCAGTATGAGGACATGTTTAGCACTCCAATAAACAACATGAAAGTAGAAGATCCAGACAATTTCTTTATGCGGGATATCCAAACCCCTGTAAATATAACTGATATCAACACGAGCGCACTAAATTTTGAAAGAGAAATTGAAAACATGCCCATGCACTCGGCCCCAGGTCCAGACTCATGGAATTCAATATTTATAAAGAAATGCAAAGTGCCGGTAGCACAGGCACTCAGTATAGTGTGGAGGAAGAGCTTGGACACGGGGGGATACCAGATGCACTTAAAGTAGCAGACATAGCCCCTCTACACAAGGGAGGGAGCAAAGCATTGGCAAAGAATTATAGACCAGTTGCACTAACATCGCACATAATAAAAGTATTTGAGAGAGTGATTAGGAGTCAGGTCACCAATTTCATGGAGACCAATGACCTTCACAACCCAGGCCAACATGGATTTCGAGCGGGAAGATCGTGCCTCTCACAGCTACTTGAGCACTACGATAAAGTCACTGAGGCATTAGAAGAAAAACAGAATGCTGATGTGATATACACGGACTTCGCAAAGGCTTTCGATAAATGTGACCATGGCGTGATAGCACACAAAATGAAGTCAATGGGAATAACCGGTAAAGTAGGACGCTGGATACTCAGTTTTCTGTCAAACAGGACTCAGCGAGTAACGGTCAACCATATAAAATCTAGTCCAAGTGCAGTTAAAAGCTCTGTACCTCAGGGTACAGTCCTTGCACCGCTGCTTTTCCTTATTCTCATATCAGATATAGACAAAAATACAAGTCACAGCTTCGTATCATCCTTTGCAGACGACACAAAAATCAGTATGAAAATTACCTCGGCTGAAGACATTGAAAAACTTCAAGCTGATATTAATAAAGTTTTCGACTGGGCATCAGAAAATAATATGATGTTTAACAGTGACAAATTCCAGGTACTCAGGTACGGTAAAAATGAGGACCTTAAACATAATACAGGGTACAAAACACAATCAAATGTGCCCATAGTAGGAAAACAGCATGTAAAGGATTTGGGAATAATGATGTCTGACGACCTAACGTTTAGGGAGCATAACCAAGCAAATATTGCGACAGCCAGAAAAATGATAGGATGGATTACGAGAACTTTCAAATCCAGGGATCCCATCACAATGCTTGTACTCAAGTCACTTGTGCTGTCCCGTCTTGAGTACTGTTCAGTACTCACTTCCCCCTTCAGAGCAGGAGAGATTGCTGAAATAGAGGGAATACAGAGAACATATACAGCACGTATAGATGCGATAAAGCACCTAAATTATTGAGATCGTCTCAAAGCTCTCCAAATGTACTCACTAGAAAGAAGACGAGAGAGATATCAAATAATATACACCTGGAAGATACTGGAGGGCCAGGTCCCAAATCTACACAGTAAAATAACAACGTACTGGAGTGAACGATATGGAAGAAAATGCAGAATAGAACCAGTGAAGAGCAGGGTGCCATAGGCACAATCAGAGAACACTGTATAAACATCAGAGGTCCGCGGTTGTTCAACGTCCTCCCAGCAAGCATAAGAAATATTGCCGGAACAACCGTGGACATCTTCAAGAGGAAACTAGATTTATTCCTCCAAGGAGTTCCGGACCAGCCGGGCTGTGGTGGGTATGTGGGCCTGCGGGCCGCTCCAAGCAACAGCCTAGTGGACCAAACTCTCACAAGTCAAGCCTGGCCTCGGGCCGGGCTTGGGGAGTAGAAGAACTCCCAGAACCCCATCAACCAGGTATCAACCAGGTATCATGTCCCAGCACTGAATGACTGCCTGTCCCAGCACTGAATGGTCACCTGTCCCAGCACTGAATGATTACCTGTCCCAGCACTGAATGATTACCTGTCCCAGCACTGAATGGTCACCTGTCCCAGCACTGAATGACTACTTGTCCCAGCACTGAATGACTACCTGTCCCAGCACTGAATGACTACCTGCCCCAGCACTGAATGACTACCTGTCCCAGCACTGAATGACTACCTGTCCCATCACTGAATGGTCACCTGTCCCAGCACTGAATGGTCACCTGTCCCAGCACTGAATGGTCACCTGTCCCAGCACTGAATGGTTACCTGTCCCAGCACTGAGCGACTACCTGTCCCAGCACTGAATGACTACCTGTCCCAGCACTGAATGGTCACCTGTCCCAGCACAATGGTCACCTGTCCCAGCACTGAGTGACTACCTGTCCCAGCACTGAATGACTACCTGTCCCAGCACTGAATGGTCACCTGTCCCAGCACTGAATGGTTACCTGTCCCAGCACTGAGTGACTACCTGTCCCAGCACTGAATGGTACCTGTCCCAGCACTGAATGGTCACCTGTCCCAGCACTGAATGGTTACCTGTCCCAGCACTGAATGGTTACCTGTCCCAGCACTGAGTGACTGCCTGTCCCAGCACTGAATGGTCACCTGTCCCAGCACTGAATGGTTACCTGTCCCAGCACTGAGTGACTGCCTGTCCCAGCACTGAATGGTCACCTGTCCCAGCACTGAATGGTTACCTGTCCCAGCACTGAGTGACTGCCTGTCCCAGCACTGAATGACTACCTGTCCCAGCACTGAATGGTCACCTGTCCCAGCACTGAATGACTACCTGTCCCAGCACTGAATGACTACCTGTCCCAGCACTGAGTGACTGCCTGTCCCAGCACTGAATGGTTACCTGTCCCAGCACTGAATGACTACTTGTCCCAGCACTGAATGACTACCTGTCCCAGCACTGAATGGCTACCTGTCCCAGCACTGAATGGTTACCTGTCCCAGCACTGAATGGTTACCTGTCCCAGCACTGAATGGTTACCTGTCCCAGCACTGAATGGTCACCTGTCCCAGCACTGAATGGTCACCTGTCCCAGCACTGAATGGTTACCTGTCCCAGCACTGAGTGACTACCTGTCCCAGCACTGAATGACTACCTGTCCCAGCACTGAATGGTCACCTGTCCCAGCACTGAATGGTCACCTGTCCCAGCACTGAGTGACTACCTGTCCCAGCACTGAATGACTACCTGTCCCAGCACTGAATAGTCACCTGTCCCAGCACTGAATGGTTACCTGTCCCAGCACTGAGTGACTACCTGTCCCAGCACTGAATGGTCACCTGTCCCAGCACTGAATGGTCACCTGTCCCAGCACTGAATGACTACCTGTCCCAGCACTGAATGACTACCTGTCCCAGCACTGAATGGTTACCTGTCCCAGCACTGAATGGTTACCTGTCCCAGCACTGAATGGTCACCTGTCCCAGCACTGAATGGTCACCTGTCCCAGCACTGAATGGTCACCTGTCCCAGCACTGAGTGACTACCTGTCCCAGCACTGAATGACTACCTGTCCCAGCACTGAATGGTCACCTGTCCCAGCACTGAATGGTCACCTGTCCCAGCACTGAGTGACTACCTGTCCCAGCACTGAATGACTACCTGTCCCAGCACTGAATGGTCACCTGTCCCAGCACTGAATGGTTACCTGTCCCAGCACTGAATGGTCACCTGTCTCAGCACTGAATGACTACCTGTCCCAGCACTGAATGGTTACCTGTCCCAGCACTGAATGGTTACCTGTCCCAGCACTGAATGACTACCTGTCCCAGCACTGAATTGTTACCTGTCCCAGCACTGAATGACTACCTGTCCCAGCACTGAATGGTTACCTGTCCCAGCACTGAATGACTACCTGTCCCAGCACTGAATGACTGCCTGTCCCAGCACTGAATGGTCACCTGTCCCAGAACTGAATGGTTACCTGTCCCAGCACTGAATGGTTACCTGTCCCAGCACTGAATGGTTACCTGTCCCAGCACTGAATGACTACCTGTCCCAGCACTGAATGGTTACCTGTCCTACACTGAGTGACTACCTGTCCCAGCACTGAATGACTACCTGTCCCAGCACTGAATGACTACCTGTCCCAGCACTGAATGGTTACCTGTCCCAGCCCTGAATGACTACCTGTCCCAGCACTGAATGACTACCTGTCCCAGCACTGAATGGTTACCTGTCCCAGCACTGAATGGTTACCTGTCCCAACACTGAATGACTACCTGTCCCAGCACTGAATGGTTACCTGTCCCAGCACTGAATGACTATCTGTCCCAGCACTGAATGACTACCTGTCCCAGCACTGAATGGTTACCTGTCCCAGCACTGAATGGTTACCTGTCCCAGCACTGAATGACTACCTGTCCCAGCACTGAATGGTTACCTGTCCCAGCACTGAATGACTACCTGTCCCAGCACTGAATGGTTACCTGTCCCAGCACTGAATGGTTACCTGTCCCAGCACTGAATGGTCACCTGTCCCAGCACTGAATGACTACCTGTCCCAGCACTGAATGGTTACCTGTCCCAGCACTGAATGACTGCCTGTCCCAGCACTGAATGGTCACCTGTCCCAGCACGGAATGATTACCTGTCCCAGTACTGAATGATTACCTGTCCCAGCACTGAATGGTTACCTGTCCCAGCACTGAATTGTCACCTGTCCCAGCACTGAATGGTTACCTGTCCCAGCACTGAATAGTTACTTGTCCCAGCACTGAATAGTTACTTGTCCCAGCACTGAATAGTTACTTGTCCCAGCACTGAATAGTTACTTGTCCCAGCACTGAATAGTCACCTGTCCCAGCACTGAATAGTCACCTGTCCCAGCACTGAATAATCACCTGTCCCAGCACTGAATAGTCACCTGTCCCAGCACTGAATAATCACCTGTCCCAGCACTGAATAGTCACCTGTCCCAGCACTGAATAGTCACCTGTCCCAGCACTGAATAGTCACCTGTCCCAGCACTGAATAGTCACCTGTCCCAGCACTGAATAGTCACCTGTCCCAGCACTGAATAGTTACTTGTCCCAGCACTGAATAGTTACCTGTCCCAGCACTGAATGGTCACCTGTCCCAGCACTGAATAGTCACCTGTCCCAGCACTGAATAGTCACCTGTCCCAGCACTGAATAGTCACCTGTCCCAGCACTGAATAGTCACCTGTCCCAGCACTGAATAGTCACCTGTCCCAGCACTGAATGGTCACCTGTCCCAGCACTGAATAGTCACCTGTCCCAGCACTGAATAGTCACCTGTCCCAGCACTGAATAGTCACCTGTCCCAGCACTGAATAGTTACCTGTCCCAGCACTGAATAGTCACCTGTCCCAGCACTGAATAGTCACCTGTCCCAGCACTGAATAGTCACCTGTCCAGCACTGAATAGTTACCTGTCCCAGCACTGAATGGTCACCTGTCCCAGCACTGAATAGTACCTGTCCCAGCACTGAATAGTCACCTGTCCAGCACTGAATATCATATATTATCAAACCATTAACTCGTTACAATGTGAACTTGAATCCTTGCCCCTGCTACCCACATAAGGGTCTCAGGGGCCCCTGCTACCTACATAAGGGTCTCAGGGGCCCCTGCTACCTACATAAGGGTCTCAGGTGCCCCTGCTACCCACATAAGGGTCTCAGGGGCCCCTGCTACCCACATAAGGGTCTCAGGGGCCCCTGCTACCTACATAAGGGTCTCAGGTGCCCCTGCTACCTACATAAGGGTCTCAGGTGCCCCTGCTACCCACATAAGGGTCTCAGGGGCCCCTGCTACCCACATAAGGGTCTCAGGGGCCCCTGCTACCTACATAAGGGTCTCAGGGGCCCTGCTACCTACATAAGGGTCTCAGGGGCCCCTGCTACCCACATAAGGGTCTCAGGGGCCCCTGCTACCTACATAAGGGTCTCAGGGCCCCTGCTACCTACATAAGGGTCTCAGGGGCCCCTGCTACCCACATAAGGGTCTCAGGGGCCCCTGCTACCTACATAAGGGTCTCAGGTGCCCCTGCTACCTACATAAGGGTCTCAGGTGCCCCTGCTACCTACATAAGGGTCTCGGGTGCCCCTGCTACCTACATAAGGGTCTCAGGGGCCCTGCTACCTACATAAGGGTCTCAGGTGCCCCTGCTACCTACATAAGGGTCTCAGGTGCCCCTGCTACCCACATAAGGGTCTCAGGTGCCCCTGCTACCTACATAAGGGTCTCAGGTGCCCCTGCTACCCACATAAGGGTCTCAGGTGCCCCTGCTACCTACATAAGGGTCTCAGGTGCCCCTGCTACCTACATAAGGGTCTCAGGTGCCCCTGCTACCCACATAAGGGTCTCAGGTGCCCCTGCTACCCACATAAGGGTCTCAGGTGCCCCTGCTACCCACATAAGGGTCTCAGGTGCCCCTGCTACCTACATAAGGTCTCAGGTGCCCCTGCTACCTACATAAGGGTCTCAGGGATTCATTCTCGACTTTCAATCGGGGAATCCCGGGTTTGAATCCAGTGCGTGACAATTGCATGGGCACGTCTCTTTTTCACGCAATGCCTCTGTTCACCTAGCAGTAGATAGGTACCCAGGAGTTAACAGTTGAGGGGCTGCATCATGGTGAAAGTGACAATCTGCAGCTTTGTCACAAACGCTTCCATAAGGAAGACTAATAGAAAGCTAATCTTAGCACAAGCAGTTGTCGCAAACGCCTCCACAATGGAGTATAAGAGTCGGGATTTCTAGGGAGACTAGAGACAACCGTGAGGAATAGAATATGCTTGGCGCCTCGTTGAATGGTGGAGTTGGATATATTGTGGGAAGATCGACTCGACACGATGTGCAATATCCGGCTGACGGGCAGCGTCGGGAGGCGGCGGCGGCAGCGTCAATATAAACACCGTTCTCAGGGAATGAGGAAAAGTTGTGACAGGTATTGGTCGCCAGCTGCTGTCTTGTGGCCGGCATGTGGGGAAGCAAAGGCAGGCATCAATGGTTTTGGTGTGTTGAAGTATATGGCTTGAAAGAAGAAATATATACGTAAATAACACACACACACACACACACACACACACACACACACACACACACACACACACACACACACACACACACACACACACACACACACACACTGATTTGGTCTCTAATCAAATCGTCGCCAGCATGAATTTCCACTACTACCACCACCATTAACAACAAAACTACTTACTACAACCACCACTAACAAACAACAAGATACCTACAACCACCACTAACAACAACTAACAAGACTACCTACTACGACCAACAAGACTACCTACTACAACCAACCAAAAACAATAAGACTGGTTACTATAAACAAGGAACGAAACTACCATAAACAAGGAACAAACTACCACCACCACCACCGCCATAAACAAGGAACTGTGTTGGGGGCTCTGGAGGGCTGGACGACGGCCATGTTGGGGGCTCTGGAGGGCTGGACGACGGCCATGTTGGGGGCTCTGGAGGGCTGGACGACGGCCATGTTGGGGGCTCTGGAGGGCTGGACGACGGCCATGTTGGGAGCTCTGAGGGCTGGACGACGGCCATGTTGGGGGCTCTGGAGGGCTGGACGACGGCCATGTTGGGGGCTCTGGAGGGCTGGACGACGGCCATGTTGGGGGCTCTGGAGGGCTGGACGACGGCCATGTTGGGGGCTCTGGAGGGCTGGACGACGGCCATGTTGGGAGCTCTGGAGGGCTGGACACAATATCACCTACAGTTGCGGTGTTTGAGAGAGGAAGAGATGGGAGGAGGGAGAGAGGGAGAGTGGAAAAGTTAGAGGGCAGGAGGGAGTGAATATCATTAGTGGAGAGGTAGGCCAGATGGGCCAGAGTTACGCCCGGCCAAATGTGTCTTGGACCTAACCTTTGTCACTGCTCAACACACCTGCTTTTTTCCAGTGGCATTGCGAATGTGCGTGCGTGCGTGCGTGCAACACACACACACACACACACACACACACACACACACACACACACACACACACACACAATTATGTACAGATGAGAAGTTTCCTAAGTGAAATACCTTGGGACTCAGACCTCAGAGATAAGTCTGTACAGGGTATACCTGGTTGATACTGGTTGATGGGGTTCTGGGAGTTCTTCTACTCCCCAAGCCCGGCCGAGGCCAGGCTGACTTGTGAGTTTGGTCCACTAGGCTGTTGCTGGGAGCGGCCCGCAGGCCCACATACCCACCACAGCCCGGCTGGTCCGGAACTCTTGGAGGAATAAATCTAGTTTCCTCTTGAAGATGTCCACGGTTGTTCCGGCAATATTTCTTATGCTTGCTGGGAGGACGTTGAACAACCGCGGACCTCTGATGTTTATACAGTGTTCTCTGATTGTGCCTATGGCACCTCTGCTCTTCACTGGTTCTATTCTGCATTTTCTTCCATATCGTTCAATCCAGTACGTTGTTATTTACTGTGTAGATTTGGGACCTGGCCCTCCAGTAT
>WNGS01158745.1:15651511-15665443 GCA_020271785.1 Procambarus virginalis
TCTCAAACTGATACATAATTGTAAGTGACTCCTTATCATCCTTAAATGCTCTCAACTCTTTAAGACATAACTGTAACATGCTCGTGTCCGAAGCTAGACACAAATACAACAAAATTATTAAGGATGGTAACAGAGTCCATTTCATGTGGTCTCATCTCATGTTGGCCTCCGAATGCATGATAGAGCTGATAAGTTAGCCAAAGAATCTGCCTTTAAAGGAGCCGTTGAGTGTAACCTCGGATTGTCAATGAGCAATCTGAGAGCAGAAGTACACCGAGAACTTCAACAAGATCTTGTAGATCTGAGGCAAAGTGAAATTGACACCAGTAATTCCATCTATCATCATACTATCATGCAAGAGGAGCCACACATCTATGGATCATCCAATAAAATCAGCAGACTTCTAGATGTTACTGCTGCTCGGCTTAGACTCGGTTACAAGTATCTCTGGGAATTCTCATTATCTGCCGATGTAGACCTGACCAAATGTAAACTGTGTCAACAAAATTATTCGCACACCCTCCGTCACTATGTGATGGAGTGCGAAAAGATACGTGAATTTAGAGACAATTCTATAACCAATGTTCCAGCGATGTGTAAATATTTCATTCAAAATGATCTGCTACCAGAAATTTTAGCCAATATCCCCAGTTTGCTAACTGTAGGTAGTAACTGAGTGATTGTAACCTATCCACCGCTGCCCACTGGATGGGAGGCGGTGTGCAGGACAAACATATAAATTTTGACACTAGCTCTCCACATATGTCAGTTGCTTAATTTAGAACCTGTACTTGAGGTCGATCTCGAACCCATTGTTGATGTGACGACTTATATTGAATTTTGTAACTAGCTCATCAAGATTGTAACTTGCTTAGCTAAATGAATTGTGGGGTTCAGTCCCTGAGCCCATTATGTGCCTCTGTAACCCTTTCCACTACCGCCCACAAGATGGGTATGGGGTGCATAATAAATGAACTAAACTAAACTTGTATGGTTTGGTGTACAGCTTCTCGAGCCTTGAACAGCTTCTTGAATCTGGCCTCTCAACTGTTACTAACTAATTTTGTATTTATATTTTATTTATTGGAAAGGAGTACCACCTCTGGCTAGATGAAGGGGACCCTTAGCCTCGGAGGAAATCACACATAACGCATTAGAGGGAATGTTTAGGTCCCCTCCAATACTGTTTCTGTGTGCTTTTCTCCTACACCCCCCCCCCTTCCTTTTGATTTTTTGCTTTATTATGTATTTAAAGGTTACATGGTATACATTGGTTGATACAAAGAGTGCTTAAAGGTTATGGATCTCTTGAAGCTCCTCCGCTTCCGGACAGGAACCGAGATGCAGCAGGCGTTTCCCCGCTGGATTGCCACACTGAGGCGCTGAAACAAAAAACTGGCAGCTATTGGGTCTCTGGTGACATCAATGAACTTGGAGCCCAATTCCTGAGAAATCCCAAGGCACTCTTTCCGCAGGGGCCATGCGTCTCAGACGCTATTGGAACAAAGGTGTATCGACCTTCCAATCGCCTGTATTTGGCTGATTTTGCTATTTCCCTGTGGTTGGCCGCCTCACCTGCTTGATCAACTCCGAGGTGTACATAGGTGTCAGCAGGGTGGATACACATGTGTAGTTCCACACCAACTGTCTACCCTCCTTCCAGGAGTATATGGTGATGCCATCAGGGCGAAGTGCGGGGAAATCCGGGTTTTGGACCCCTAGGATACGAGGTTCTTTCTCCCCTGGGCACTGAGCAGAGACGAGGCTTCTCTTGATGATGTCATTGACCTCGTTGTGTCTTGCATGCCAGCCCTTTGTGCTTCCGCAATGCAACCCATGCAGTCCATATTGGTCTGCCTCCACCCTGTTGCAAATACACTTGTATTCAGTGTGAATTGGGGCACCAAGGCAGAGGGCCACTGCTACACGAAGGGATTCTGGATCTAGACGCGTGCCCATTGCCGACATGGGTACTGCCAGGAGGAAGTCTCTTGTATGGGGGCACGCACTGCTCTGTGGCGAGCTTTCTCCTTGTCTGATGTTGCGGCGCTGAGCATGGCATCAGCTATTTTTTCTGCTAGTAGGTGGTCACAGCTTGATTGCTTGTGTTTTTTGTTGGTTCTATGATGGGTGCTGGGGCTGCAAGAGCATCCCACTGATTTGAACAATCAATGAAAGCAGGATCGTGTATTCCTGCTGAATCCCTCAAGAATTCAGGTAGGATATCTCTTACGAGATCGTGCGATGCGTGGGAGGAGGAAAGGAAGGCTGGTAGGGCAATCTGGGAGGTTGTGCGGACACCAAGGCCACCGAGTCTAACAGGAAGGGTTGCTTGCTCCCTCTGCGAGTCGTCCAATGGCAGGTTCAGGACTTTCACCAGCATGGACCTCAGAAGGATGTCATACACATTTAATTTAGGGCTGTTGTAGGATGGAGAACACCTCAGAAAGTAAGTCAACTTAGGGAGAGATAGGCATCTTGTGAGGAGGAAGAGAGCATCATGGGCATCGATCATGTCGATACACATTTGACGATACACATTTTATTTATTTATTATTATTATTTTTTCCTCCACACACACCCCCCACGAAGCAGCTCCGAGGTATTTACTGCTAGGTAACAGGGCATCAGCGCTAAGGAAACTGCCTCTGTCTGTCTGTCTCCACCGGGTGCGGGAATCGAACCCAGTCCCTAGGTCCACGAGTGTATCCGCTCGGCCACCCAGGGCCCGGATTGTATCGCAGTCCCCGAGCGTTGTTGATCGTGTTACTGAAATTAACTGTCAAATTGGTATAAAAATGCTTAGGCTAACTCAACCTAACACTTGCACAGAAGTCCTCCAGAATTTCTTTATTGAAGGTCAGCATTGTTCCAAATGGATAACTAAAACTGGAACTGAATTCAGAATGTATCAGATTTACAATTTGTACCAAGAGAGACAACAACAGCAATTTTAATCCCTCCCTCCCTTTCCAGCCAAGAAGCAAATTAGAGATCAGCCCAAGCTTCGTCTTGAGGCAAAGCTCAACACCTTAAGCCATATTGATGCTCCGTCCACAGAGCATTCTCTCTCAAATCATATACACTGATGGTTCCCTACACCGCCCCACGGGTGCAGGTGGAAGTGCAGTTGTTGTCCTGACAATGGGTGATGCTTATATTTGAGTGGGAAGTCCGTATAAACAACCGAGCCTCTACCCTTCAGACCAAACTATTTGCCTTGTTCTTTGCACTGAAATGTGTACAAGTCTCCAAACTTGATACTTTAATTGTAAGTGACTCTCACATCATCAATGGGGTCAGCATTAAGGACTTGCCCGAAACGCTATGCGTGCTAGTGGCTGTATAAGAGTGTAAGAACTCTTGAAAACAAAAATGAAAAATAAATGAAAGATATTGATATGTACAATTATACAATGATACGGGTAGTTATACTATATCAGAAGATATTTAGAAAAATAGTACAACACCCCTTTCATAAAACACTATTACAAATCCACTATGAGCTCTTTTTAATGGCAGAACTTAGCCATTTGTGTAACAACTTTTATATCTCCTATTTTTAATGATCATGGTAATCAAAAATTCGTATTTAGGATCTACAAGGAAAAGCCATAAGCTAGAAGGGTGTGCTGAACACTCTTGATGACGTCACTAAGGAGGCAAGGCTTTGAAAAACCTCCCTGTGATTGGCTGTTGCAGGGAATGCCAACACTTTCTATGAATGAAATGCAAACTAAGAATATGTCCTTTTGCACAACTTCTTTGTTTTGTACCTCAGAGAAATTTCCGTCTAATTGAATAATGCAGTCCAATATGAGGGTGGGGCATTGTATCAACGATGTTATAGATTATTATTATTATTATTATGTGTGAGGCAATCCTCACTGATGACGTCACAAGTTAGGTAGCCAGGCTATGTTTCTACAATACCTGCTATATCCTGCAATATTTAATTATCAATTTATTAATAGTTTCAAAAACTAACACTTAATTTTTTAGGTAGATTAAAGTTGAAGCAGAATATCATAAGCAGGGTTGCTGTGCTGAACAAAAATTATATTAAGCGAGTGGAACCTTTAGCTGATCCCTTCCTGTGACTGGGTGTTGTGCAATGTCAACAAAGAATTTCTACCAATGACATGGAGGCACGAGAATTCTTACTTCAGCACAACAACCCGCCTTATGGGCTGCTATTCAGCTATTTATTGTGCATGGGCGAGCTAACAGATGGCGTTAGCTGTATTCTGTAGGGTGGCTCGTTAATAGTGTAATTTGATGTCAACAGATGGCATAAGCTATGTCATATGGCTACTGTTGACCTGCCTGTTGATGGTGCTCTTTTCTGCCGATAGATGGCATCAGCTGTATTATTATTATTCGGAATCCCTTTTAAACACTGATCTACAAAAACCGATAGCTTATTATAAGGTTTTACACAATGCTGGTGTTATTAGGTAAATTGAGTTCTGTAATTACTTTTTTTTTATCTACTGTTGAGGATATCATCATATAACGTTTGATTAGGTTGTTCGTCGTATATCCTGTATAAGTTGTTAAATTTATTGTAATTTTAATTGATTGTAATAGATATAATTGTTGGGTTAATTGTAATTGGAGTTTCACATTAATTTTGTTCTTGCCTTTCCCAGTTAGCACCGTTGGTTGAAAGCGACCCACTTAATGTAATGCTAAATATCAGTCCGTAATATTATTAAAACAAATATGCATATAATAACAGCTTCCTGAGCTTATAGGAAACACGTCATGCATGGGGGACTTTTAATAGTAATAATTTCATAATATAAAGTACATATACAAATGGTAATAATAATATAGACTAAGTAACTCGCAGAAAACTTACAATAAAGTTATAAGTAAACCAGTAAAATAGTTTCATAACAGATATGATAATATATATATATATATATATATATATATATATATATATATATATTCCGTAACTTAATTGTGCCGAGTTTAAACCTTAAAGCCTTACAATGTTTTGAAATTAAGTGTAGATGAGTTAGGGTAATTTTAACTAAGCTGTGCAATTACGTCTACTGCCAGAAGTGGGACATATTACTTTGAGGGGTTCCGAGGTAGCATCCCCCCCCTAATAATAAACCTTGCAAGGAAGCTCCGGTACAGTGATTTGCTAAGGGAAAAGGAACAAAGGCGTAGGGCAAGGTGTGAAGAAAAGTATTGAAAAGTGTGCAACTATAAGTTACATTTATTTGAAAGTTGGAAACAAAATGAAAAATGTGTCACAGAAGTATATGCAGTACATAGGTAACTAGTTTATTACACAATGTATATTACACAAATTTGCTGTGTTCCATCCATTAGACATGCCTTCAATCTCCGTAGTCAAGGTCATATTAAACATTCTATGGCGTTTTTTCCCCTCGAGGAGAACATAGCAATATTTCGGTGATTAAAACAGCTGAGGCAAGAGAGAAGCCGGAGAGGAGGAGGAAGAAGGCAGCCTGTAGGTGCAGGAGAGTGATGGCCCCTGGCAGGCTGCTGCTCCTGCCAGACTCGTCCTGTCTCTTCAGCTTCGACACCTCGTCCTTAGTCCACTTCTCCACCAGACCAGACTCTCGCAGCTGCAGCAACCTGACCCAACATCATAATATTATTATTGCTACATCAGTCTTATTAACAACAAAATAGCTAATTCCATACATGTGAGAATTCTGATACAGCTAAGAAATACAATGGATGCATATCAACACTGAACTTTATCCCCCTGACCTGACTCGCAGCTGCAACATTCTGACCCAACACTAGGTTAAAAAAAATATGTAATCAGTAATAATAATACATTTCTTCATAAGAATTATTTTCAACGGGAAATTTGACTTTAAAATAAATTAAAGTAGAGTAGATCTGTTACTACAGATGGCTACAAAATGTGAAGATGGAGCATTTGATAAAGAGTTTGACACAAGGGTCTGGTGAGGTAAAGTCATTTGGGCGAATGGAAATATTCCGCACCATTTTAAATACTATGCGAGACTAGGCTAGGTTTAAGTAGGCACTGGTTTTGCTGTACCTAAATGTTCCTGTGAAGTTTCCTTACCAGGTTATGACATGCCAGGGCATTATCTTCTAGAACATGTATTTAAATGAAGCAATACCTAGAAGGTCAATACTCAGAGGTCAATTAAATTGATGTGCAGATTTGTTTAAGATATGTCCACGTCGATCGGTCCTGATATAAAACAAGATACGTTATCGTTCAAAACAAGGTCTTATAACGAGTTTGTCATGTTTAGTGTTGGGCTTAATACTTATCAACCTCATTAAGACAACCGTAAGTGTTTACCGACTAACCATCAAATATACTGGACCACGTACAGAACTAAAAGAAATTCTCAATGTATATAACCCGAGAAGATACATTGCGAACTTCGTCATCTCAGTTGGTTGATAATTACACATGATTGAAAACATTCTTGTAGGGAGCGCCGCTGACGAGCGCCATGCCATGGCCCTGAGGGTAGAATGTCTGCTGCGCTATGTGGAACTTACTTTTGCCTCTCTTTCTCACCCGGATTTCGATAGCCATGTAAGTGTTCACGAAGGCGTACTTCCCCATAAGAACCTGCAACAATACCAGCGTCAACTACCGAAATACTAATACATTACAGGATGCAACCCACAACTGTCGCCCTACTTCTATGGTACTCCTAGGTGAACAGAGGTAATATTTCATCAGACAAAATGAAATGTACCCAACCCGTTATCCCTGTTACCCCTCCCACTTGTTAATTATTTGTTTAAGTGCAGGGGGTAATGATGTTGGGCGAGTTAGGCAACCCGTCCTCGACTCAAGTCCATTACATTCAGCGGTCAACCCCACAGACGCATTCATAAATTTTAACATGCTGTTCATTCAAAACGGGAATTTTCTCAAGTATAAATTAATATTATAATATATTAGCATATTGTGTATAAATAGGCATAGGTTAGGTTAGGTCAGGTGTTTAGGTTCTGCTGGCCATTATTTGTATTTATCAACCCGTCCTCGACTCAAGTCCATTACATTCAGCGGTCGACCCCACAGACGCATTCATAAATTTTAACATGCTGTTCATTCAAAAACGGGAATTTTCTCAAGTATAAATTAATATTATAATATATTAGCATATTGTGTATATATAGGCATAGGATAGGTTAGGTTAGGTTTTTAGGTTCTGTTGGCGATTATTTGTATTTGTAGTACGTGGGTGAAGCATTTATAGCGTTGTGATTCGAACAAAAGTCGTCAGTGAATCACTTGTTCCGGATATGTTCGAACGTCGGCAGTTGTGAGTCGTGTGTAAACCGCTTTTCATTCATAAACAGGGGGTTTGGCGGGTGCATGGAATCACTTTTGGATCTTTGTTTGGAGGACGGGCTGGTATTTATAGTACGTGGGTGAAGCATTTACAGCGTTGTGATTCGAACAAAATTCGTCAGTGAAGCACTTGTTCCGGAAGTGTTCGAACGTCAGCAGTTGTGAGTCGTGTGTAAACCGCTTTTCATTCATAAACAGGGGGTTTGGCGGGTGCATGGAATCACTTTTGGATCTTTGTTTGGAGGACGGGCTGAGTTAGGAGTGATGAACTAATACAAAGATTCAAGACAGCAATAGAATTAGTTAGGAGCAAGGGAGGAATCCCAATCATATGTGGCATTCTTCCAAGAAAGGGAGTGGGAAATGAATGGATGTCGAGGGCACTTGGTGTCAATTGCCGGCTGGAAAGATATTGCAAATCTAATGCAATATCTTTCATAGACAACTGGGAACACTTCTATGGAAGAAATGAAATGTATGCTCGGGATGGGGTGCATCTATCGAGGGCTGGAGTTGTTGCTGTTGCGAACTCGTTGGAACCAGTGGTTAGAGGTGTTTGTTTGGGTTTAAACTGTTAGTAGATAGTGGTATGGGAATTGATTTTGAGGAAGGAAATAATAAACGTATGTGTTTGTGGGAGAAAGGAATTGGCAAAATGATCAGGGAAAGAGAAGGGCCTCAAATAACAATTCACTTAGGGTATATTACACTAACAGTAGAAGTCTATGAAATAAAATAAACGAATTAAATGCTCTTGTCTGCACAGAAAAAATAGATATTATTGCACTTACCGAAACGTGGATGAATGTAGAAAATAGAGAACTATTAGCTGAATATCAAATAATTGGATTTAAACTATTTCACACAGATATATTAGACGAGGAGGGGGAGTAGCCATATATGTTAGGGACAATTTGAAATGTAGTCTCAAAGAGGGAATCAAATCTGAGCCACACACAGAAACTATTTGGAAAGAATTAAACGAAAAAGCAAATAATATTATAATAGGAGTTATATATAGGCCACCAATTTAGACAGAATGGAAGCAAAGCATTTACGGGATGAAATATCTAAAGCATCATAGGAGCTGCCTCGTATGGGCCAATAGGCCTTCAGCAGTTGCCTTTGTTCTTTATTGTGTTGTATATGTCATTGGTGGTATAGTTATATATTATATGGGGAATAGGCCCAATTTATCCACCCGTGGGAGCGGTTATTTTTTCTTTGTTTGCTCACGGCTGATTTCGTGGGAAAGTGGTTAATAATGACCATCAGTTGGAAGCACTGATGGAATTCTGTAATTGTTTGAACATTAGGGGGCTCGTGAGAGACTTTTAGTTCCTGGTGGCTGGGGGGGCGTTGCCAATATTTCCCTCTGTTGTTTTATTTTAATTACTGCATGTATAACTAATTAATTACATTATCTTTGTTATGCATGTTGTTTCTGACCATTTACTAAGTTAGTTTAAGATTACTCTTGTCACAATATATTGTTCCGTGTAAGTTTTATAAATATTTGTAACTTTGGCAATATTTTGCGGGGCAGAAGCAACGATATTGACTCCCGTCGATAAGTAGGTCAGTAGCTAGCACGGACCAGGAGAGTTAACGTACATCTGTGGGAGATAAGTCTGTGTATTTATGTTTTGCCATAATTAGGGTATATTATATGAGAGACAATACTTTTTTGGTTTTATAAGTTAACTTGTTATCTGTGCTTTATATAATACTGTATTGATTATATAGTTATTATATATATATATATATATTATATATAATATATATATATAATATATATATATGTCGTACCTAGTAGCCAGAACTCACTTTTTGGCCTACTATGCAAGGCCCGATTTGCCTAATAAGCCAAGTTTTCCTGAATTAATATATTTTCTCTAATTTTTTCTTATGAAATGATAAAGCTACCCATTTCATTATGTATGAGGTCAATTTTTTTTATTGGAGTTAAAATTAATGTAGATATATGACCGAACCTAACCAACCCTACCTAACCTAACCTAACCTATCTTTATAGGTTAGGTTAGGTTAGGTTAGGTAGCCGAAAAAGTTAGGTTAGGTAGTCGAAAAAACAATTATTCATGAAAACTTGGCCTATTAGGCAAATCGGGCCTTGCATAGTAGGCTGAGAAGTGCGTTCTGGCTACTAGGTACGACATATATATATATATATATATATATATATATATATATATATATATATATATATATATATATATTTCTTCAGTCCTAAGGGAGAAATTTTTCCAAGTTGCTTTGTACCAATCATGGGGTTACACTGGTGACCCGCTCTAGAGAACACCAGTTTGTAGTAGCCCTAGACATTTAAGGTCATGCTGTTGTTAGGGTTTCAAGCCGTAACGAACGATAGGTAACAACCCTCAAGGACTCTTTGCTCCCAGGCCCTGTACGGTTGCTCTCGTATTTTCTATTCTGCAAATTCCGACAGTTTCGTGAAGCGTCTGCCACATGTATATTGGCGACGAACGCATTGCAGTCTTGAAAGCAAAAAAGAAAACCCCCACACCTACCTGCATTCCATAAATCAACACTCCCACATCTAACCACTCTGGCCAACACTGCCATTCAACATTATAATAAGTAACAAATTAATTAAGTACTAATTGAAACAATACCCAACTAATATAAATTATTTATAAAGAATAATAATCACAGAAAATCACTACCCTTGGTCCTGCTGACCACAGCAAGTGCTCACACGACACACGCCAGACATAGACCGGTCTAATACCTATGAAACACCAACTCTTGACCACCTCAAGTAGGTGTAACACAAGTACAATTCTTGTATAATACATCATAATGCACGTACCAATACTAATGACATACTTTAACACTGCACTGCAACTGAATATCATTTATTCCATGATCATAATAACAATTTATTTAAAACAGAGTTGACATATATACAGTGAAGGGCAAAAATTATGTTAATTACAAAGTTAGGATCCAAGTTAATTGATGGGTCATAATAGTCCCGCCCGGGGATCGAATTCAGAATTTTTTGTTGTGAGCCGAGGAAGTAGACTACTGTGCTACATAACCAAAGTCATATTCAGTCTCAGCACAAGTCACGTTAATAGCATGATCAGCGTATTAAAATAATAGTAAAATTAATAATAATTTATGCTGACACCTGCTGAAATAATCTATTAGGCCGAGTTGAAAATATATCTCAGAAGCCCATGAGGCATTACCTTCTCTACGCCCTCGTCTAACGACCAGGCGTAGCCGAGGCTTGGGGTGAACCTCTGCCAGATGTCTCTGTATATCCCCGAAGTCGCCTCCTGTGGCAAGATTTATAACATTTGTCGCTGTTAATAATGATTGTGGGGGATTTCGTATTACATAATATATATATATATATATATATATATATACATAATATATATATATACAGTATATACATGATAAATGTATATACTTGCCATTGTCAACAGCATAGTACAACATCTGTTCAAGTTTCCGTTGGTTATCACAGTAATGATCCAGTCTTTGGAAATAGTATATTATGAATTAAATATTCTTTTTATAAAGGCCCGTTACACATAAATATATTTTTTCATTACTGTCCAGAAAGTCTTACCCTGAATATGAACTCGTTACTTGTGCCATAAGCAAACACCGGAATGAAGCCATCTTTCTTGATAGCGTTCAGCAGGTCCACCAGGGAGTCTATTGGCTTCTCAAATGACGAGATCGCTAACACAGCCGTCAGAGTGCCAGAGTACAGCGCTGTTAAGATAATATTCACTCTTCAGTCTTGCACTTAAGTAGGCTGATACTATTAGACAATCTACTAATTAATAAATTGTCTGATATATCATTGTATTGTAACTGGGTAGCGTACACATGAATATGGAACGGTTGCTTTGCAGAAACAACTGTACCCTATCACGTTGCCCTCATGTCTTATCGAAGACACATAAGAACATAAGAACATAAGAACAAAGGCAACTGCAGAAGGCCTATGGCCCATACGAGGCAGCTCCTATTATAACCACTCAATCCCACTCATATACATGTCCAACCCATGCTTGAAACAATCGAGGGACCCCACCTCCACAATGTTACGCGGCAATTGGTTCCACAAATCAACAACCTGTTACTGAACCAGTATTTACCCATAATGGTAAATACTGGACACAATGTAACACTCCTAAGGGAACAACCATGGTCAGCCCATACCTCTAGGAATCCTATAAGACTGCATTCACTGGCATCAAACCAGATGGTGCAGTATGCACTCCCGTCCTCATATAATGCTATATTTGCACTCTCCTCGCAATATTTTACCACGATCCAGACACTTAGTCTTTGTATGACTCAAACGTTCTTAATAAATAAGTAGCATCATTTTAAACCCACTTAAGAAAATGGCCCCACCGTGATTCAACCATCATGGATCCTACCACATACCGCTTAGTCTCCAAATATGTCCCAGTGTACACGGTATCCTAGAGCGATGTTGGTTCGACGTTGAAACAATGTAGGTGACGATGATTCAGAGTTGAATTGCGGTTGCTCTCGTATATTGTGGGAACTGGATCAGTCTATCACTACTCTCCGCTGCTCACCATATCGTTGTCATTCACACGAGCAGATATAATACCTCCTGAGGTCACCCTCCTGCCTATTATATTTTATTACATCTTCTGTGTAATATGTTTAAAAAGAATCAGTCTAAAGGAATTCCTTATAAATTACTATTCCCAGATACTTAGTTTCCTCTCGTTAGTTTATTTGTACTCACCTAGTTGTGCTTGCGGGGGTTGAGCTCTGGCTCTTTGGTCCCGCCTCTCAACCGTCAATCAACAGGTGTACAGTTTCCTGAGCCCTAATGGGCTCTATCATATCTACACTTGAAACTGTGTATGGAGTCAGCCTCCACCACACTTGTGAGTGGCTTCATGTGTAAGACTTTTATATTCTCGGATATTTTGGATTTTGATGGTAAAGATAAGGAGGAAACTCACCGAAGACGTAGAAGCTGAAGAGGTACCAGGACAAGAATATGATGCGGTGAGGCCAGTAGCCTGACACAATGAGGTTGCCTTGTAGCACCATGTTTCTGAACATGTTGAAGGTGTACTGCTGAATGGACCGTCCCACTTCTTGCCCGTGTAGAGTTCCATCACCCAGCTGACACTGGACAGTACTGGACCTATCGCCAGGGTTGCCGCCACCAACAGCAGCCACACCTGCAGGATTTTTGGTTTACACACCTGGATTCTTGGACTTACAAACCTAGTGGGTTTTACATTTCACACCTCGGGAACTCTTGAATATTCAACACCTTGAATCTTTTGGATTTATACTCCTTGGGGGGGGGGGAGTGTCTTACATTTACACACCTGGGGCTTTTGGATACTACATATATTCAAGCAATTAGGAATAACTTGTATACATGCGAGTTTTGCTGCTACACGGAAACTCCACATACGCAAGCCTCAGTAAATTTGACTTCCAAATCTGGGGCTAGGATTCTTAACACAGCTGGGAACACTTTCTCTACTTACAACTTATAATACGCTATTTAATTTAAAATATTTCAAAGAATATATTCGAGTACAGCGCACACTGCTTGGTGATCTCTATTTTATGTGTTATTCGCCTGGAGGTACGATGTTTCTTGCCTAAGGACAATAGCTTCGACATTAGAGGGCGTCTGGTTTAAATATATGAGGAGAGCTCGTTTAACATGGAATAAACAGCAATTCTTCGTACCCTAAACCTATCAAGGGGTGATGGGAGAATCACTCGCATTGTAAACCATTTATCCTTACAATAAACCTACCAAGGGGGTGAAGGGCGAGAAGATGGCCCCAGCTTTACTCTTCTCCTTAGGAGCGGGAGTGACGATGGTTGTGATCTCCAAGAAGTAAGGCACCGTGAAGTCCACCACAGTTTCCCTCGGTCCTGGCACACACATACACAAGGTTAATACAGAATCCATTGTGAAGTCGGAGCTCGCTCCTTGAAGGCACAAGCAGGTGTGCACACAGTAACTATGGTCTAGGGGAGAGAAGCAGCTGACCTGTGATGGTGATCTCGTTGATGGCGAGGTCGGCCTCCCGCCGGGCCACCATACCAATCATGCCGATGACAGAACCGTCTGCTGAGGGCCCCCCCACTGACCCTTGGGATCCAGCTTCACTTTGTACCTGCGTCAATACCATTACGATAACTGCTGAAGCTCTTGCATCAGGTTCAACCCATTGCACCCACAATATTACTGAGTGGCGTTGGTTTGACGCTGAATCAAGTTATTCAGCTCCATCATACTCCTGCAAAATATGCTGACATGCTCCTAGCTGAATGGTCTAGTGTCTCACAAATTTCTTCCTTGCCCCCAGATATACAGCAGCATTTAAGACATACCAACATTAACAGAAACTATAATATTGAAATAGCACGCTCCTCACCAGATTAACAGATCAGTTTGCTATAACCCCCTTTGAATTAACATCAGCATTAGGAAAACCTAAGCAAACTGAGCCTGGTGAGGATGGTATAACTTATAACATTTTGAGCTTACTGAATGATGT
>WNGS01158745.1:15666443-15684887 GCA_020271785.1 Procambarus virginalis
ACGTAACCAGTAAACCGCTGATGATTCCAAGTTCTCTCTTTTTAACCTGAGAATGATATTACAGACATGTTTCATAACTGAAGTTGAAGGTTCCATTCTCAATAGTCTATATTCATACAATTGGTGTAAACACCCACAGCATAATATTCGTTCGAGGACGCACGAACGTACACATGGTCTATTGAGGAATGGCCTAGAAAATAGCTTCTAAGTTTAACTCAGAAAGTGTAAAGTGATGAAATTAGGCAAAGGAACAGAGGTTGAGCACAGGTACCATCTGGGAGTGAACTCCTGCAAGAGTCCAATAGAGAGAAGATCTAGGGGTTGATATTACACCCAACTTGTCCCCAGGGGCCACATCAAACACTTGCGAGCACAGTTTGTTTTTTAACCGTCAACAGATATATTAACACTTATATTAATAATACTGAGAAAGAACTCTTAGATAACTTCTCACAACATCGAAGACGCGGAGAGTGTTCCGAGGAGAACACAGGAGCAGCAGGCGACGCTGACGGCGGCCCAGTTGGGCAGAAGTGAGGATCGTCTGCAGGAGCGTCACGTCTGATGTGTTCCCCACCATGGTCACCTCCACCCACTGCTGCTGCCACTCCCTTACCGCGGCCTTCACCTCTGTCACCACCATAATTTCTGTCACTATCACCACCACCACCACCACTAGAGGAAGCAGGAGGGTGATGATGGGCACGAAATATACAATCAAATTTATAGTAAAATGAATTCTATTCGAACTTGCTCAACGATAAATAAAAACAAAATAAAAATGAATTCTACATTTCTGTGATAATCTCGTAAACTAACTCCAAATTGATGGATTTTTTATTTGTTATATTTTTTTTATAAGTACAACAAAATAAACATGAACAATTACATAAAAAACACCGAAGTGCCAAAACCACACAAAGTCACACTAAAAAGAAAACACACAAAAACAACTGAATAACACAATGCAAAAACCCGAAGTTAGCATACAGAACCACGATACTTTTCCGGATACCGTTCGTTCCACACAGCCCATCCGTCAGGGGGACACCGTCACGCGGGCGTAACCCCCTGTCACGCAGCACCGCAACCACTGAAGGAACTCATAGGGCCCACCCTGGACGGTGGGTGGCACCCTGAACGGTGCCACTCCGATCAGAAACAGACACCGAACCAGCAGTTAAAGGCAACTTGAAGGACCGGCCGTCATACCGCTTTACAAATTCACTGTAGACATATCGGGAGCCGAACCAGACGACCTCTCAGTGACGGGAAACAAGCTGCACGCCAACAACAGCAGACACAACCACACCCAACACATTAAACAGCGTCACATCCACCGTCGGGAAGGCCACAATTTCGGTAAACTCCAATCCAATCGTTGACGACCGGAGCACAGAAGGCAACAGAGCTCCAATCATGCAGGGAATACACGAGCACAGGCCCCAACAAGCGGCTCCGGCAAAACGACCAGACATCGCTTCCCGCCGGCAGCTACCACGGGGAGAACCACTGGAAGGGACAAACTGGAGTTCCCAGACCAACCTCCATCCCCTCCAGCGGCAGGGCGTGGAATCTTTTAGTCGTAAATTACGAGCGGAAACCACCAACCAACCTGCTTGATAATATCGTAACATTACGGCCGACAATGTATTTATTTAAACTCTAATGATGCATCAGTCTGTACCTGAAGGTGTATGATTCCTATAATTTTTTTTATTTATTTTTACATGCGTACATGCGTATAATTACAATAAAACAAAAAACAAAACAGAACACAAATGCACAAACAAGAAAGACAAATACACTAAGCACCGGCCTGAAGGGCGACAACAAAAACACAACAATGTACATAAACACAAAGGAACACAGTAAATATAGACAATAAGAAAATAAAGGAGGGTAATGGAATTAACAAAAACTACACATAGCAAACAATCACAGTAGAAAAGGAACAGCGCAAGACGTGTCGTGCAATGTTAAACGTACAGGCAAGCACAAGGTAGGCAACAAATTACAATAACCACAAAGGCACAGTTACAAAGGACAAAGGCACAAAGGTAAAGGTAGAAATTACAAAGGCACAAAGTCATTAAGCATCAAATACATAAAACATCGGCCAGAAGGGCCGACAAACAAACAAGAAACACAGCAGTACATTGACAAAATACCCAAACCCTCACCCAACAACCCAACCCGTGAAACAACACAAAACAAGCCAACTGGCCCTGAAAACCACACAGAGAGGTACAACACATAACACCAATAAAGTAAATACAATACACTCACGCACACACGCAAACCGCACACCACACACACAAACTGCACAGCCAGGTCACGCAATCCACGCACAATCAGCGTCGCTCAAGTCAGAGAGGATGCCATCAGGAAGGCAAGGAGGACCCCACCAACCCCACAGCCCCCGTAGAATGTGGAGCAGAGCCCCCCCACACGGGAGGAAGTAGGAACAGTAGGCGCACCATCCGGCAACCCTGCAGCGAAGGGCCCCACAGGAACGTCGGTGCTCGCACTCTTTGTAGACTTCGTAAACTTCAAAGTCAGCACATCCCGTCCAGGACTTTCCACACCAGAGGACACCACCCACTGATCAACCACAACTGCTTCTGGGGCGTTACTGCCCCCAGAGGGAGCCCCGGGAGCAACAGACCGCAGCAGGCCACCAGAGGGAGGAGGAGGAGGGGCGCACGCCGCAGCAGCTCCAGCCGTAGACCCCCTCGCTTAATGGGAGGACCTTTGTCAGAGGAACGCGCCCGTGCCTCCCGCTTACAACGGGGCTGGTCCGACGTCGAGACCGGGGAAGGCCCTCTAGAGCCACGAGAGGACCGCAGCACCTCTGGAGCAGCAGTAACCACGTCAGATGCACGGCCACCAGACGAAGGAGCAACACCACACGAAGGGCCCGCAGGATCGGCCCTCCCACCTACACACGATGGAGCAGCTTCCACAGACGCACCCGTCTCCATGGCAGCAACATCTGAAGCCTGATGAACCTCCGCAGTGACGACGTGCACAGGAAGTGAGGGCGCCGCATCAGACACCAATGAGCCAGGTGGGTCAAACTGCTGAACAGCCGGAGTAGGATCAGTTGAATCAGAAGGCACCAACGACGAGGAGGGACCGCGGGGGACAATCACGGTCTCCACAACACCTGGCTTGGCCCCCCCCCAACCCCCAAGGAGGGAAAATCACCCTCCTGGAAGATAGCTGGTTCCCCCATCCCGGAAGCAGTGCAACCGGCCGCAAGATGCCCTCGCAAGCCACACCGAAAACAGGTGCGTGGTTGATCCTCATAGAAAACCCGATTGTTAAAGCCGTAGAACTTGACCTGAGAAGGAATATCGCGCGTCAAGCGCATGCCAAGGGTCCGCACATTGGTCCTCAAGCCCGACAGGCGGCCTGAGCGGAGGCAGGTTATACGGTGAGTGAACACAGTACCGTACCGAGAGAAGCAGGTGCGAAGGACCTCCTCGGGAAAGTCCAAGGGAACTCCATGGATGCTTACAAACGTCGGCGTCACACACCGGTCCGACACCTCCACAGTACCAGCAGAACCCGGGAGCAAATGAGAACGCCCAGCAAAATCACTCACAAAGCGCTTATATAGACCAGGGGCAGAGAACTTGATCACCACACGCTTGTCAGAGATCTTCTCAAGGCCGTAAACAGTGTGCAGGTCCACCTGGAAAACATCCAAAAGCGTCACTTCCACCAATGCCCAATCAGCAGCCGCCGAGAACTCCAATCTTGTGGAATCCACCCTCTGAATCCGCGTCACCGACGACGCCATAACGCCAGCTGCCCCCACAGGCTAGCGGGCACACCACACACCAACAACAGCGACCTGCTCGCACCAGACGTCAGCCAACAACTGAGAGAGCGCCAACGCCATGACCGCACCCTGCAACGAGCAAGCAGGCAATCCCTGATTCCTATAATTAGTATAAAAGGTGGCCACATTTAGGGGAACAGTATATGCAGAAAAAATCGCAATCTCACAGAATGAATTAGTATGTACAAGGTCAACAATACACAGCTCGTTACCGTTGTTCGACACTGCACCTGCTACGGCCAGTCACCTGGGTACTGAAAAGAGTGTGGTGGCAACCACCAGCCGGGTCGGACGTTCCCCTGGTCTCCCTGCTGGTGTTTACAATGGGCGATTGTTGGTTGCCCTGACGGGTGGTTGTTTGCCACTGCAGGGTGACTGTTTTTCAGTCTCAGACTTACGTGCCGCCACTCAGGAGGAAGGACTCGGCTGGGCTGACATTTACCTGTCGGGTGGATATTGGCGTCGTCAGCAACACTCTGTTTGCAGTTATGGGTGTGAAAGTGGAGGATCTCGTCGGTCTACAGGTTGTTCGTGCCGACAGAGAAGTTGTGAAGTTCGCCGAGAGTGGCTTGTTCCAGAGGTTTCTCGACCAGTATGAGGACAAGGTGGTGGGGCTGAGCAACGGTCTTGGCTCTGTGACTGTGACGAATTTGAGTGTGGAGTACACATACGTGTCTATTAAGAATGCGCCATTTGAAATGTCTGAGGATCTCCTCCGTCGGGCTCTTGCCAGGTATGGGCGTGTGGACTCCATTCGTGCCTGTCGATACACATCCGGGGACGTCAAGGGACTCGGAAATGGCTACAGAACAGCTAAGATGGTTCTTCATGGGAATGTGCCTTCTTCTCTCGCGCTTGCTGGCTTTACGGTCTGCTTCTCCTACCGTGGGCAGACTCGAACGTGCTTTAAATGTGACCACGTTGGACATTTGGCTGCTGCCTGCGACACTCGGATGTATGATCGGGTAAATGTGTTTCATGAAGCGGATTTTCCTCCCTTGCCCGAGCGTGAGGATGTATCAGTTGTGGATGATACCCCTTGTGAGAGGACGGCTGCAGTGATGGGTGCCGCTCCAGTTAGTGCGGTTGGTGGTGTGGGTGTCGGGGTGGTGGGGGGTGCGGACCCGCCCCCGCCGTCGGCTTCCTCGCCTCCGCCGGCCCCGGCTCCTGTGTTGCCTGAAGGGTGTGGGCCTGTACCCCCTGTGGGTGAAGCTGATGTTTTTATAGATCGTGTGTTGCCCGGTGACTTGCGGCCGGCCGTGGGCTCCACTGGGATGCCTCCTGCTGCGAGCGACGGTTCGGATGATCAGCGGCCTCTGTCGAAGCGTTCCCGGAGGACTAGGAGTGTGTCGCCCTCTCGTGGGTGGGCTGCAGAGTGTGACGTTGTGGAGGATGATGTGATGGAGGGGCCTGTGCGGCCTCCTGTGGCGCTTACGACGCCTGCTGCCTCCCCTCCTTGGGAGGTTGCTCCTAGTGGTCGTGACCTTGTGGTGCTCCTCACGAAACCTGTGCGCCAGGAGGCCTCTGATCCTGTGCCCGGTGGTAGGAGCCCTGGCAAATGTGCGTTCCCTGTGGTTCCCCCTGGAGTGAAGAACCGTGTGTCTCTCAATACGATCCTCTGTGGCTACCCATGTCCGTCCCCTGGTGCTCGAACCCCTCGTGCTGCACCCTTCCCTGTGGTATCGGCAAATGGAGTCCCGCTGGATGCGACGCAGACTTTGGAACTTACTGTGGATAGCCGGGTGTATCCGGCTCCGTGGTGCCCCTATAATATCTGGGTACCGAGGGTGAAGTGTTTTGTTTATGGGGTGCCGGAGCTGATGCCTCAGCCTTGTGCGTCGCCTGGTAGACCGGTGTCTGATGATGTAAAGCTCGTTTGGGAGGCATACTGTTTGCGGTTTCCGAAGGCGGAGTTTCCCGATAAATATGCGTAGTTTTGTGCTTGCATTCTGTGCTCCCGGAACGGTTATACCTTATTGTATTGTGTGCTGTGTGATTGTATTGTTTGCCTAGTTTCGTCCTTTGTGTGCATTGTTTTTGTGCTTCGTTCATACTGTACTGTGTTTTCCGTGTGTGTTAGACTGTTATCTTCTGTATTGTGTTTCTCATGGTGTTCTGTGTGTGTGTGTGTGTGTGCTTCTTGTGTGTGTGTGTTCCTTTTTGTCGGATCCTGCGTGTTCCGGTGTTTTTTCACGTGTGTCTGGGTTGTGTTTGTCGTTTGTTTCATGGTTCCTGTGAGTTCCAGTCGAATGATCGCGTGTTTCTGTATTGTGTGTGCCGGGTGTTCCGTGGGTTGTGTGTATTGTAATTTTTTTACCTTTGTACCTTTACTTCTAAATGTTTAATTTTTCGCCATTGTGTGTTTTTACTGTAACTTGGCGCGCCTCGTCGGGGTTGTGCAGTTTATTATTGTAATTTTCTATTGAAATTTCCTTGTTCCATGGATTCTCATTTACGTTTTGTGCTATGTAAATTGTCCACTGTGTTTTTTATTGTTTTCCTGTATGTTCAGCTTTGGTGTGTCTTCTGTAATTGTATTTGGTTCTGTGTTGCTTGCATGTCAATTTGTGTTATGTTGTTGGGTGGTGTGTACTGGTGTAAGGTTTTTTTTGGTGCTTCGGTGCCTAAATGTTTGTAATGTTTTCCTTGTCATGTATTTGTTTTATAAATAAAAAATAGAAAAAAAAGTCACCTGGGTACTTTTCTAACAAACAATCTTCCATTTTCTATAAGATGTTTATATTACAATATTGAAAACAACATAGTCGTATGAGTGGAGTATGTGGGTTGCATCCTGGGGAAGGTCAGGAGTTGGCCTATAGAGGAACTTCGATAAACTTAAAGAGTCCTGTCCCCAAAAAATGGATAACCATAAGTTACAGTGCAAAAGTTTTTGACCTGCTGACCGCTGACGACATAAGGAGGCAGTCATCAAGTAACCCTCGTAGTGTCAATACCAATACTTAGACCTGATTTGGTCAGCCATGGGACTTAACAGGAGTTGCGTTTATCGGTGTGTTTATACAGATGTTCCAGACATTTGTAATACAATGATTTAGTGAACTCGACCATCGATAAATGCGGTGTGCTCCATAGGGTTGGAACTTTCATAATCAAACCACAGACATCGCATTACATCAACACCAAGTAAGAAAAGATGTTCGCCAGAGAACAGGTTAGTTAATATTGTCGCACCATTCGGCAATTTAGGGTCGATTAATTTACGGGTAAATTTGATTTTGAGTTACAAAATCAACCAAAAAATCAGAGATTTATTCCAAGTGATATTGTGTTAATACCTACCTACCCAGTTGAATTCGTGTAGATATTGGCTTAAATGAGATTCTCTTCAAATTATCCTATGTCTGAGCATGGAGCATATTAATTTTGCGATGGACCGCACTGTAGGGGAAAAGCATACCCTGGCCTCCAGAAAATTACTTACACGATCCAGGGACGGCAATTCCTCAGTCTGTACTGACTTCCTTAACGCTTTCTGAGGAGCAGATACACTAAAGAGGAAACTAAGAGAAAAGGAGGGAAGGAGCCGGGATGGTCCTGGACGGCGGAGGAGAGAGCTGGGACGGTGGAGGAGGAAGCCTAGCCTTACCGGGTGCTGTGTCGTCATGAAGGAGGTGGAGGTGTTGACCTGGTCCAGACTCCCCCAGAAAGGTCAGCAGTGCAGTCATCACCTGCTGGGTCTCCTGCTCACTCAGTGTTCTGGTTAGGAGTCGTGGAGGACAACAATATATGTTGAAAGTTGTGGAAAGTATTGTGTAAAGCATTTAAATAGATGTTTATGTAAAACACGACCATTAGGCTAGCATGTTTTTTGGCTCAAGGGGCTACTTAACTTGGAAGTGACACATCATGAAAATAAATTTTCAGTCGAACTACTTAATCCGCTGTTACGGATGTCCGGCACATGTGGGCGCAGTGAGGGTGTCTGGCGCCTGGGGCATAATAAGGGTCTGGCGCCTAGAGGCGTACTGAGGATATTTGGCGCCTGGGAGGAAACCATGAGGGTGTCTGGCGCTGAAGAGGATGTTTTGGAAGCAAGACATTAATCAGTTGCAGAAAACTCAACAAGAAAGTTTGCATTGTAAATTAGTGGAATGAGTCAAGACGAAGAACTGGTGAAGCTAACTCGATACACAATTTTAAATGCACATATAAAAGAATTCATTTAATTAAATTACAAAATGCTCGAAAGGTGTGGCAAGGAGTTAATGGGCGACCTTTCATAAACATGTAGGTGAGTTAATCTACACAGGAACTACAAAAGCTCACACCTTGACCTGGCCAACCAACAGATGGGTGTGGATGGTATACTTACCCGGATTGACCGTCAAGAGGGTATGAGTACGCCAGGTGGTTCATGGTAAGTTTCACCAGGGACGACGGGTAGCTGTTTCTCGTCCGCTCGACTGCTATTACACACACTAAGAAAGAATATAAGCACTCCTAATTGTATGCTGGACCTCAGACACGCGTCGAAGTAATTCAATTATTGTTTGAGACGATAGTTTTGTTAAAACTGCAGGGGGAGGGGGGTTAAGGTTCATTAAACTGGGTATTTATACATGCTATGTATATTATAACAGTTGTGTGTAAGAGACAACTCACTCAGTAGAGGCAGCAGCAGAGAGGTGAGGATGGTGGTGGTCGTCCACATGGTGAGTGCAGACTGACCGGTTCTACACACGATAGCCTCTCTTACCTAACGTAAATTATACAGTTATATACCTAAGTATATCAACTTTATTGTGGCTTGTTAATACTTTCTTCGTAATATTATTAGTGGTAAAATAAGAGTAATTTAATTTTTTATAACGTAATTTTTTATGCTGTTGGTAGGAAGGCTTCAGTTACATAATGGGATCAGACACTTAATTCCAGTATTATATAAATTAAGCAATATCATTGGTGTTTACCAGTAATGCAATTCTATATATTTAATTACAAAATATTGTAAAACTTAAATAGATCCAACTAACACATTTGCACCAACAGGAAGCCTCGCCTGACACATTTACTGCTCTTCCCACCCTTCACCCAAGAATACAACATACCATAATAATAATTAAGTCAATTTGCGATAATTCGAAAATTGATAATGGGTGCTTTTAAAATTCAAACTAATATTTCTGACATTTTCTGCTTTCTATACAGCCAAACTATACACTGAACATCCTGGGAACAGTGTGTAGATTTGAATTTAACTCGATAACGTTTATCGGGGAAATGTTTAAAAAATTAAAGGAACATTTAAAACAGATTTAAAACAGAACTGTAGGAAGAATTTGTTGTAACCATCATATCATTAGATGATAATCAAACTATTATTGCCCGTCAGTGAGCCTAATTATAGTCTGACCTGTGCGTGGGCGACAAGGGGTAAGGCTGTGGCTGCTGTCCGTGCTGAGTCCGAGGACCAAGTGAGGGACCATACCGGGCCCTGGCTCTCCAGCTGTCATTTATAAGCACGGTTTTTTTTTAATTCACTGGTGAGTCTCTGAGCCTGGATAAGTAACGTCCCTTTCGATCCATTATTTATGTGATGTGTTGCAACCAACTGCGTACTGAGAGATGTTGGTAAACCAAAGCAGATTTTCATTGATTTATGAAAATATGAAAATAATTATAATTTTCATTATCAATATTACTAGTAAGTATAATTTATATTATTAATATTGTATGAAAAACTAGTTTTTATATGTAATAGTTAATCCTGTCTGGGACTAGAGTTTTCTTAAGGTCAGGAGCTTCTCTCCTAGCTGTAGTTATGAATATAAACATTGACTTGTCCGATTTTGATGGAAAATATCTGAAAGCATATGTTGGGATGGCTAGTGTAAATGTAGTTGGTGTGTTGTGTAGGTTTGTCGAAAAGTGTATAATATTAGCATTATCATTAGTATATGCTTCAATATCCGAGTATAAAGGTAAGCTTTGCAAGTTCAAAGATCATAAATTATTGCTTCTGCCATCGTTCATCTGATAATGGTTCCTTGGAATGGATAGACAAATCTCGGTTTATCAATAAATGGACGTTTAGCAAGTCATACAACATGAATTCCTTGGAGACGTGTTACGTACCTCTATAAGATACGTAATTAAATAAATTAAATTGTACTTATATATGCAGTGCGTGTAATATGATTGTATATTCATATATAAATTTGAATCACTTGCATGTGATTTATTGTGTCATTGGTGGTATATTTATATATTATATGGGGAATAGGCCCAACTTATCCACCCGTGGGAATCGTTTTTTTTTCTTTGTCTGCTCACGGCTGATTTCGTGGGAAAGTGGTTTAATAATGACCATCAGTTGGAAGCACTGATGGAATTCTGTTTGAACATTAGGGGGCAACTCCTCGTGAGAGACTTTTAGTTCCTGGTGGCTGGGGGGGCGTTGCCAAGATTTCCCTCTTGTGTGTTTTAATTTAATTACTGCATGTATTAATAATTACATTTTCTTTGTTATGCATGTTAAATCTGACCATTTAGTAAGTTAGTTTAAGATTACTCTTGTCACAATATATTGCTCCATGTAGTTTTTTATAATCATTGTAACCTTGGCAATATTTTCGCGGGGCAGATGTTATGAATTTTAGTCCTATTGTTTTGGGAGGCCAGTAGCTGATACGGGCCAGGAGGGATCACATCTCTGTGAGTTAAGTCTGAGAGTCTTTGTTTCTTGTCATTAGTAGATATTTGTTCTGGGAGAGACAGTTTATTGTAATAAGTGAAATATAGTGACCATCTGTTCTTACATATTGAGATTTATATTGAATATATATATATATATATATATATATATATATATATATATATATATATTATATTAATTTATATGTATATTTCATTCCTAAAGGAAAATTTTAACAAGTTGCTTAGTACTTATTATGGGGTTAAACTGGTGACCCGCTCTTGTGAACAGCAGTTTGTAGTAGCCCTAGATAATTAAGGTCAATGCTGTTTAGGGTCTCGAGCCGTAACATACAATAGGTAACAACGTGGAATTCGAACTAGGGTCTAAGTTACCCCAGTCTGAAAAGCTTACTCATCCCTATGAATATTTATCTTCGAGGAGGAGTGGTTGTGTGTAAACCAGGCGTCCGGGGTTTGTAAGCCAGGTTTCAACTGGGTGTTTAAGCCAGGTGTCCATGGGTCTGTAAACTAGGCGTCCCCGGATGTGTAAACCAGGCATTTACAGGTGTGTAAGCCAAGTGTTCACTGGGTAAGCAAGGAGCCTCCGGCTGTGTTAATCAGGAGCTTCTGGGTGTTTAAACAGTGTCCCTAGCTGTTTAAACCAACAGTTGTCCAAGTCCCGTAGCATTAGAGCCTAGGTGCTACCTCTGCTGTAATATAGAGGGCCAGGTCGAGGCTGCTGTTCTCTGATATTTACAACTGTCAATACAAACAACGACGTTGGTAACGAGTCACAAATTATGCTTAAAACCAATATTAAAAACTACTCTAACCTTTAAAAATATCGACTCCACATTTCTAGACATAAAACAAACTTCACATAATAAATTAATATTTGGCATAATTTACCAGTCACCTGCTCGGCGGGAAGACGAAGACAGCACATTTTACTCTGGATTTAATAAAAATAATAACTCGTTTCAAATATAACCTATCTAGGTTTGAATTTAACTCTCGTTGCTTAGTTGTTATCGTTCCATATAACCAGTCTCGCTTGTACATACCTACCTTATCGCAGTTCCCGGGGATCAACGGCCCCGCGGCCCGGTCTCCGACCAGGCCTCCCTGTTGGTGGTCTGGTCAACCAGGCTGTTGGACGCGGCTGCCCGCAGCCTGACGTATGAATCACAGGCTGGTTAATCAGGTATTGTTTGGAGGTGCACCTAACCAGAATAATGACCTTTAAGGTTATACTTAAATTGTGGGAGCCGGAAATAGCTGGTCTTCTCAGGAACAGACGTGATAATTTCTGGTAGCGTTTGATATAATAAATTACGTTGTTGGTCATCAAATGTAGAGACAAGCAATCGCATTTTTTTTTTGCAATATTCACATAAAATCCATTTCTTAACATATTGGGATGAAACTTTCACGACGCTGATGCAAAATAATTGGAGTTTTGTTTAATACTTTCAAGTAATTTTCATATAATTCGAATATTTTTTGAACTCCCAGCCCCTTAATTAACAGAAGACGAATCCTCATAGCTATAGATTATAATAAAATTAATATACAATTATTTATGTTAGTCTGAGAAATTTCATACAATGATTAAACTTACAAGCATCTTGTGAATGACTGTTAGACCATGATAATATTAATAGTTTAGTAAACAAACTGTAGATTGGAGTAATAATGGATTTTTTTTTGCATGTGTTAATATTTTATTCGAGCTTCAGTGAGGAAGTCATGCTTAAATTAACTAATTATATTAATTCCTAATGATATTTAAAATTAAGCAAGTTATTCATATTGTAGGGAAGGAAGGTATTTTCTTGGTTTAGAATGAAAATATTGATATACAATATTACCAAGTGAACACGGATATATTTGAAAATTATCAGTACTTTTTAATAACAATGATAATAACGATACTATTAAAAGTGGGGGATTTGTCTGGAAAATGTTAGTGAAAGTATTTAATGCAAAGTGCTAATTATACTATATAAAGTTTATTGGAAATGGCCAAGTACATTAAACTAGACCAAGAACATTGGAGATCTTGTAAATATGATAATATGTTGTAATGTACTGATTTTATGATAATTTATAATTTAACTTCACATTCAGACAGGATTCCTATTAAAGTGCATAATAATATATGATAGTCTTGACTTGAAGATAAAGTAGCATATGCAATTTATTAATCAAAATTCAAACTTATTCGAAATGTGCATAAGTACATTAAAATTTAAATCAAATACGTACATGGAATAAATGCGTAGATGGGTGTAATCTTATTTTATACAGTTAGGTATTCTAATTCATATATCGGCCAGCTACCCATCAGTGTCGAAAATCTCCATTGCTAAATCCATAGTTTACATTCTATGATGTTTTTTCTCGTGAGGAGCAAAGATAAATATTTCGGTGATTAAAACAGCTGAGGCCAGAGAAAAGCCGGAGAGGAGGAGGAAGAAGGCAGCCTGTAGGTGCAGGAGAGTGATGGCCCCTGGCAGGCTGCTGCTCCTGCCAGACTCGTCCTGTCTCTTCAGCTTCGACACCTCGTCCTTTGTCCACTTCTCCACCAGACCAGACTCTTGCAGCTGCAGCAACCTGACCCAACATGGAATGCATTAGGCAGTGATGTGGTGGAGGCTGACTCCATACACAGTTTCAAGTGTAGATATGATAGAGCCCAATAGGCTCAGGAACCTGTACACCAGTTGATTGATGGTTGAGAAGCGGGACCAAAGAGCCAGAGCTCAGCCCCCGCAAGCACAATTAGGTGAGTACATCATAATAAAACTGATGTATCAATAATAATATTAACAACAAAATAGCTAACATCATACATGTATGAATTCTGATATAGCTAAGAAATACAATGGATGTATGTCAACATTTGTTATAGAGTTGTTTCTGAATTCTCGTATCTTTTCGCACTCCAGCACATAATACAGTTGTATAATTCTGATGTTAAAATAAGAATTAACTATCATATGAAATTACTTGGACTGTGCCGTCGAAGGAAATGTTATTAGGAGGTTTGGGCACTAGGATGTCCAGAGCTATTACTATCGAATACAGACCATGTTATTGCTGAGGTGATATTTAAAACAAAAACCAAAAAACATGCAGTTTGTCTCGGTAACATCTTTTGTACATCTCGGTAAGTTTTGTTGACACTTACGTCTGATCAAAAACATTTTTGTAGGGTGCTCCGCTGACGAGCGCCATGCCATAGCCCTGAGGGTAGAATGTCTGTCGAGCCATGTAGAATTTACTGTTGCCAATCTTTCTGATGCGGATCTCGCAAGCAAGCCAGGCATTCACGAATGCGTACTTTCCTGTAGGAACCTGCAAGAACATTGACATAAGCTGCCTAGACTCTAACGAACAGCAGAGACATGCTAACACTAACGAAAAAGTACGACTACCGTAGTTAAAATATAAATTTTATCACATTTGGTGTTAAAGATAGTCCAACATAATCTGAAGAACCATATGTGGTGAACCTATAGGATTTGGACTCGCCGGAGTGCGTTTCAGATCACAGAATAAGCATCAAAGACATTCCACATGAAAATTCTCAGTGAAAGAGATAGACCTACAGATCTCAAATGTTGACCTACTTCAGTTATAATAATTCATGACGACAAACATCGCCTGCCGACCTTAAGTCCGGAAGGTAATGTTTATACAAGAACACTTGGCTTTTAAAATAGTGTTATGTCGTCCTAACTTTGTCAAATATTGAAGAATTACTGTAACAAATTATGGGACTGTCCCGAGTTTAATACACTTTTGAGTTCCTTTGCTTGAGACAAGTCTGTTGTAGTTTGTCTTCAATATGGGGGTATCTGTTAAAATATAATGTTAAACTCTTAAAATACTAGCACGAGTGTCATGTTTATTCCAGTAATTTCAATCATTCAGTTATGCTATCGCATGCTGGAATATTCATGTAGGTTTAGTTAAAAATTATGCATTTTCAGAAGCCTATGAGGCATTACCTTCTCTACGCCCTCGTCGAACGACCTGGCATAGCCGAGGCTTGGGGTGAACATGTGCCAGATGTCTCTGTATATCCCCGAAGTCGCCTCCTGTGGCAAGATTTATAACATTTGTCGCTATTGATGCTGGGAGATAGTAAGATATTTTTATTAAATCAGAGATGAATAAATTACTTGTAAATGTATTATATTCAGATAAGTATTTACATCGCCTGCTCAATTTCAGATTTTGTCACAAGTATTGGGACCCTCTGCTGCAGAAAAAAATATCTGTCTTTGATTTATATATTATTTACATTTATTTTCATCATCTTTGATGGTAAAAGAAACTTACCTTGAATAAGAACTCGTTACTTGTGCCATAAGCAACCATAGGAATGAAGCCATCTTTCTTGATAGCGTTCAGCAGGTCCACCAGGGAGTCTATTGGCTTCTCAAATGACGGGATCGCTAACACAGCCGTCAGAGTGCCAGAGTACAGCGCTGTTAAGATAATATTCACTCTAGTCTTGCAGTTAAGCATGCTAACTTTATTATAATTATAATATTAATCCAAGTTGTTTTTGCGTAATAGTACTGTAACTTATTAAATTATTATTCACTCATATGGAACGGTTGTTTGGCCAAAATCACACCAAAAGCATAGTTTACGTACATAAATGGAAACTACGAATTTGATCCACAGTACTTAAAGTTGATGTAATTATAATATGTTGCTGAGAGTAGTAAACAGTGTTGATTCAGTAATTTGTTGATAAAATTTTAAATATGTACCAGTCAGGCTGGTAAATAACGGAGGAATAAGGAGAAAACTCACCGAAGACGTAGAAGCTGAAGAGGTACCAGGACAAGAATATGATGCGGTGAGGCCAGTAGCCAGACACAATGAGGTTGCCTTGTACCACCATATTTCTGAACATGTTGAAGGTGTACTGCTGAATGGACCGGTCCCACTTCTTGCCCGTGTAGAGTTCCATCACCCAGCTGACACTGGACAGTACTGGACCTATCGCCAGGGTTGCCGCCACCAACAGCAGCCACACCTGCAGGATTTTTGGTTTTACACACCTGGGGGACTCTTGGATTTACACACTTGGGGCTCTTGGATTTACACACTTGGGGCTCTTGGATTTACACACCTGGTGGATCTTACATTTACACACCTCGGGAACTCTTGGGTATACACACCTGGGGGCTCTTGGATTTACATATATTCAAGCAATTAGGGAATTTATACATGAGAGTCTTGCTGCTACACGGAAACTCCACATTCGCAGCCTCAGTAAATTTGACTTCCAAATCTGGGGCTAGGATACTCAACACAGCTGAGAACACCTTCTCTACTTATAACTTACAATAGGCTACTGAATTTAAAATATTTCACAGAATATATTCGAGTACAGCGCACACTACTTTGTGGTTTCTATTTTATGTTTTATTCGCCTGGAGGTACGATGTTTCGTCTCTAAGGACAATAGCTTCGACATTAAAGGGCGTCTGGTTTACACATATGAGGATAGCTCATTTAACATGGAATAAACACTAATTCTTCGTACCCTAAACCTATCAAAGGGGTGATGGGAGAATCACTCGCATTGTAAACCATTTATCCTTACAATAAACCTACCAAGGGGGTGAAGGGCGAGAAGATGGCCCCAGCTTTACTCTTCTCCTTAGGAGCGGGAGTGACGATGGTTGTGGACTCCATGAAGTAAGGCACCGTGAAGTCCACCACAGTTTCCCTCGGTCCTGGCACACACATACACAAGGTTAATACAGAATCCATTGTGAAGTCGGAGCTCGCTCCTTGAAGGCACAAGCAGGTGTGCACACAGTAACTATGGTCCTAGGTGAGAGAAGCAGCTGACCTGTGATGGTGATCTCGTTGATGGCGAGGTCGGCCTCCCGCCGGGCCACCATACCAATCATGCCGATGACAGAACCGTCTGGCTGAGGGCCCCCCCACTGACCCTTGGGATCCAGCTTCACTTTGTACCTGCGTCAATACCATTACGTCAACTGTTATTACCATTACATTAATTATTACATCAATACCATTACATATTGAAAAAATGAAACTTTTCAACTAATTACATCCTTGATTAAAAATAATTATTATTGTAATGAATTAAAACGCTTGAATTTTTCAGTTGAAGAATCACCGTTATATCAAAAGTAGTAAAAATCATTTCTAGTTCTGTAATTATCCTGCAGCAGTGATGGTGACTCATTAGTGACTCAGGAACAATTGTGACTCACCAGTGAGTCCTGAACACAATGGTGACTCACTAGTGACTAGACCACTAGTGGTCATCCGCTAGTGGTCTAGTGGATGACGTACCAGACCGCTAACGAAGAGGCCAGGTCAGAGACCAGGCCGCAGGGACATTGATCCTCGGCACTAACACAAGGTATTTGCGTTTGATGGGGTAAGGTAAGGTCAGGAGAAAGCATTAAGCCTTACTACTATATAACACTTGGAAGGGATATGGAGAAAAGGATTTATATAGGATGAAGGAAAGGATCACTTGGACGGTCGGGGATTAAGCTTCGACCTGCAAGAAGCGAGGCCGTCGCTCTACCGTCCAGTCCAAGTACTGAATATTTTGTGGTAAAACAAGCAGGAGAGTTTTAAGCAACAGTTACTGTACACAAATCAAAACACGAATGAAAACTCAAATACGTTTGTGTTTGATGTTACTGGTAATAAAGTTACAAGTTTACATTTGTGTTTACTCACGTAAAGTTGAGTTTGAGTGCCAAACTGGTGAGGACCTGATAGTCAATGCCAGAGTCAGGGATTGCGTCGGTGGTGGAGACTGCCGTCACCTTGAAGAAGGGCCAGTCGTCCACCACGGCCGCCGTCAGGGTCCTCCCGCCGAAGTCTCTGTAGACTTGCTGAAGGTCCGGAGTGAGGGAACTGCTGGCGACGTGACGACCTCCAGAGTCTCTGCTCCACCACCACCACCCCACCGCCTTCAGCCTGCACACACACATTACTTTGTCATCCTGCACAAAACCAGCCAGTTTCCTGCCCCATTAACAACTAACCAAGCATATGAAGCCAGTTAACGCACCTGTGGGCAACGACTCACCTCACCAGTGAGCAGCGACTCACCTCACCTGTGAGCAGCGACTCACCTCACTTGGTTATGAATGTCGACGTAAGAAGTAAGCAGCTGGTACCTCATGTCTGCCGTCCTCACAGCAGCCGTCATCTGCATCAGAGGGAAGTTATACCAGTTAACAGAAACAGAAGTAAGTAATTAAAAAAAATAACAAAAAAGATTCGTTTTACACTAATGGAAGCAAGTTGATGTCATTGGTGACTCGAATATATATTATAAAAACTATTTTCTAAAATCCTCTTAGATACACTACATATATATATATATATAATATATATATATATATATATATATATATATATATAATATATATATATATAGAGCTGGACGAGGTCTTCGAACGCTGATTGTTAATTGTTTATATTGTGGTGTGTGGGTGTGTGTGTTCTCTGTAAACTATATATATAATATATATATATATATATATTATATATATATTATAAGTTATATAATAGGGAAGGGAGTACCACCTCTGGCTGGGAAGAAGGGGACCCATAGCCTCGGAGGAAATCACACATAACGCATTGGAGGGAATGTAGGTCCCCTCCAATACAGTTTCTGTGTGCTTTTCTCCTACCACCCAATTATATATATATATATATATATAATATATATATATATATATATATATACTCGTGCATATCTGCAAGCGTGTAGTTATATGTATTATATATTTTCTATTCCTGCCTGCAGGATCGAGCTGTCAGCTCTTGGACCTCGCCTTTCTAACAGTCGGTTGTCTAATGTAATGACTTCCGACTTAATTTTTCTCTAATATTTGCTACAT
>WNGS01158745.1:15744564-15756523 GCA_020271785.1 Procambarus virginalis
TGTGATTTTCCAGTCAGTAAATACGATACATTAATAAATTATGTAAATATAATTCTAATTAATATATAATGTTTTATTTCCATTTGCGTCAGAATGTTTTAAGGCCTTGACCCAGTATGTTACAGAAGAGAGAAAAGAGAGTATTTAGAGCCACGGTGGGGTTCATGGAGCAGTGGTCTACTAGATTGAGGACAGAGACAAAGTCAAACACTGTAATCCAGCTCCTTGCTAAGATATATGAATGAACCAGGACGAGAGGTTATCCAGGCGTTTGTGATTTTCCTCTTCACCAGACACCTACACCAGGGACACTTAAACCATACACTAGGGACACCTACACCATACACCAAGGGAAGCGTACACACACACCAGGGACACCTACATCCACGTTTTCAGGATCTTCCGCATCAAATTCTTTGAGCCGAATTGATACCTTGAAGCTGAAAATCTAATGCTGTGTTTGTGTAGAAATTAAATTCAAGTGGAATTAACATAAACTGAGACTACCCTCTGCTGAGACTACCCTCAGATGAGACTAACCTCAGATGAGACTAACCTCAGATAAGACAACCTCGGGTGAGACATAGCCTCAGGTGTGACTAAATGTTATACGTAAAAATATTTGACAATAGATCAAGAAATCATAAAATTACCACTATATGTTTCTAGTCATGTTCATAAATCAAAGGCAATTCTGATATTGGTTGTCAGCAGGACCCCGGGAAACCGAACATCACGCAGGGTGTTGAAACCTTGGACACCAGTGTTGGGGGGACCGTGCCCTACCTGGAGCCTTAGAGATGTACAAGCCAAGATAAGAGGAGAGTTGATAGAACGTCTTTATTGATGTTTCAGGTGGGAGGGCTATGGTACACCCATTAGGGGGAGGGGGGCGTGTCAAGTGATGGTAAACTCGGTAAGGCAGCTCGCTTACTCACGGGGGAGTTAGAATGGGGTGGGGAGGGAGGTCGGGGGGGGGGGGAGGTGAGTGCCAGAGAGGAAGAGATCATGAGCTCACTTGCTCCTCAGCTTCATCACAGGTAACTGCCTCATCCTCAATCATCAAAACAAACAGGTATCTTTTGCCAATTATTGAAAAAGACATAATACAATGATTTTTACAAATTCTCTGTTGGTTCGGTTCTGATTCAAATGCATTTTATGCAAATGCAAGAACTGGCAGTAATACATATAACTGTATATGTGTATTTGTTTCAGAACAGAGCTCCTGCGCTGTCTCAGCTTCTTTTAAAACATAACATAACCCAAGTATTTGGCTTCACGAACACAATCAACCAATGCATTTGCATCCAAGTCCACACAGAAGCGAGTAGGGCAATTTTCTTAGGTCTGGCGCACAATGAAATGTGTTACAACAACATGATAAACGGAGCTGAAATGCTCTGCAGGTACCCACAACAGAGGGGACGGTAATAGCGACGGACGGGGGACGATATACGATGCTCTGGAAATGGTGCCTTCGTGTCCTTACAGAGGATGTAGAAAAATGCGCTAAGCTATACGGAAACTTTAATTGAAATTATTCCCCGTGTGCACTAAAGTGACGCGCTCGACCAGTCAGGTTAAACACAGTTTGGTCTAGCCAGTAACTAAATGGGTAAGCGCATGGATAGGCACAGTCTAACCGTTGTCTAGGATATATCGATAAACAATGCATTGCAGTCTTATCCTCGCATGGGTGCACTCATTCCCAGGGGCCCCGCGATTGCGAGAAGGAAATGAATGTGGGGAAGGGAAGTACTGTCCTGTAATTTTATGTAATTGTATTGCTGGATATAAACTGTAAAATCTCATATACTCATTGGCTAGGCTTTTGTCCTAATTATTACCAATGTGATAGGCTTTACATTGAATATTTATAGACAACTGCGGTAATCTGCCTAATGAATAGTTCCCGCTGGGCGTTGTGTATTCAAACACATTCTTGAGAGTAAATTGCAAAGGAAGGTAAACTGGTTACCTTTTTCATGCCCGGCTGATCCACATCCTAAATTATGGATGCGGTCCTGTCAAAATAACCATTATCGTGAGTATATAGTTACATAATGTATATGTGTTTTGTATGTACCTCTTTTACTTACGGACGCAAATGACCATAGATAATAATTGATGTAGGTGTGAGTCAGGTGAGCGAGACAGCAGGGAGCACTTGGCTGTGTGGAGCGGCTGTAGGCTGCCAGCCACATGTGGAACATGGCTATCATTCTCGTCTCTTCCTTGATGCCTCTACTCAGTAAGTTATTTCTTACACACAACTTCCGATATTAAATTCATATGTATAAACACCCATCTTAATTTCCTCCAGTCTAACTAAACCAAAATTACTAAGGATAATCGAATTTGTTCTGCCTCTCCACACGTGTCTGCATGATGTCTGGCATACAAGTAGTGCTTATATCTTTTTCCGTGTAACGGCAGCTGAGCAGACGAAAGGTAGCCGCCAGTTGCCCGTGGTGAGAATCGTCATGAACAACCTGGGGTACCACCCACGCCCCTCTGACGATCTACCAGGGTAAGCATACTACTCACACCCATTTGACAACCGAGAACCAGCTGCTTTTCCCAGAATGTTTGTGTATATTATTAGCAGTATCTACTGCAGTCCTGTTCCTGAGACACACACTACATATTACCTCTCCCCTGAATTTTCAAGAATATGAGATAAGAACTGATCACAATACATCCCTTTGGTGGGACTCCAATTCTTATTTGTCCTCAACCTTACCTCTCTTCTCTTTCCAACTACATTTTCTATTTTCTATGATAGGAACTCTTGTATACAGTGCAGTGCTCTCCCCAACATAACATACTGCATTCCAATTTGTGGAGTGACCCCATGTAAGGAAGGCATTGTGTCTGAGATCTAAAAGTTTAAAAATATCCAGTTTCTTGTGTGTATAATGCTGATGTGCACCAATGTAGTGAGATAGTGTTACGGGAACTAGTGTAGGTGTGTGTGTTGACGTGGATGATGTTAGTATATACTTCAGTCGGCAGAATTTGCTACAATTAGGTAATAAAAATTTGTAAAGAAAGTAATTTGTTAATAGTGTTTCATTCAAGGACGGAATTGATAATACCACTGGGAAATTACCTGATTCGGTTGAATTTACTGTTCTTAAGGCGGTGTGTTCAGTAACAAGATAATGCCACTGCCAAGTTAAGTGGTCCCTTGTGCCAAAAAACATGCTAACCTGATGGTCGTGTTGGTACATAAACATCTGTTGTAAATGCTTTACACAATACTTTCCACAACTTACACTACATATTGTTGTCCACCACGACTCCTGAGAAGAACACTGAGTGAGCAGGAGACCCAGCAGGCGATGATGGCACTGTTGACCTTCCTGGGGAAGTCTGGACCAGGTCAACACCTCTACCTCGTTCATGACGACACAGCACCCGGTAAGTCCAGGCTCCTTCCACCACCCTCCACCAAAACAGGGATATACACCGAGAGGTGTATACACCGATAGGTGTATCCTGTTTCTAAATGTATATTGTGATGCACGTTTCCCCCTTTTCTTGGCACCGAGGCCACAAGAGGGACCCTAGTCACAATCACAGAGGAGCCACTAATTACGGCCTCCCCCGTGAGAAATGGGGAAGCTAAACCACAAACAAGGTCGCCAAATTGAGTCTCCTTTAGCCGCCAAATACCTGTGGGGCTAGGCTATGTACCCCTACTCAAATCTTACCACCTTGCCTCACGTCATTGGCCTTGCTGCGAGAGTAGTTTCAGCTCAGGCAACACCTGACCCCCGCTGGACACACTGACAGACGCTCAGGCAATTGACAAAAATCAATAATAAATTAACTCAAAGCCAGGATCACTGTGAAATACTAGCAAAACATGACGCAGTTCCATATATATATATATATATATATATATATATATATATATATATATATATATATATATATATATATATATATATATATATATATATATATATGTCGTACCTAGTAGCCAGAACGCACTTCTCAGCCTACTATGCAAGGTCCGATTTGCCTAATAAGCCAAGTTTTCGTGAATTAATGTTATTTCGACTACCTAACCTACCAAACCTTACCTAACCTAACTTTTTCGGCTACCTAACCTAACCTGACCTATAAAGATAGGTTAGGATAGGTTAGGTAGGGTTGGTTAGGTTCGGTCATATACCTACGTTAATTTTAACTCCAATAAAAAAAATGAACTCATACATAATGAAATGGGTAGCTTTATCATTTCATAAGAACAAAATTTGAGAAAATATATTAATTCATTAAAATTTGGCTTATTAGGCAAATCGGGCCTTGCATAGTAGGCCGAGAAGTGCGTTCTGGCTACTAGGTACGACATATATATATATATATATATATATATATATAACAAACAAACTTGTTACAGTATATATATATATATATATATATATATATATATATATATATATATTATATATATATATATATATATACTTATATATATGACATTGTCAGACCACGGAGGAAAATTGAAATAGGAATTTCCTTAAGTACTTTCGTATATTAATACATCTTCAGAAGGAGTGTATCCTTCTCCTTCTGAAGATGTATTAATATAGGAAAGTACTTAAGGAAATTCCTGTTTCAATTTTCCTCCGTGATCTGACACTCACATTTTTAATCACGTGTTTATTTTTCGTGATTTACACACCACACACATATATATATATATATATATATATATATATATATATATATATATATATATATATATATATATATATATATGCAAACAAGCCTGAATGGTCCCCAGGACTAGATACAACTGAAAACTCACACCCAGAAGTGACTCGAACCCATACTCCCAGGAGCAACGCAACTGGTATGTACAGGGACGCCTTAAACCACTTGACCATCACGACCGGACATAAGGAAGTGATAGCCGAGGCTATATGAACCACTTCCCCGCCGGCACTCGGATGGTAACTTCACACACTTCTGGGGTGTGAGTTTTCAGTTGTATCTAGTCCTGGGGACCATTCAGGCTTGTTTGCATTTGTGTTCCTCACGTGTTGCCCCAAAAAATGAGGTGATGAGGTTGCGTTGCTCCTGGGAGTATGGGTTCGAGTCACTTCTGGGGTGTGAGTTTTCAGATATATATATATATATATATATATATATATATATATATATATATATATATATATATATATATTTTATATATAGAAGGGGTACCACCTCTGGTGCAAGTGTAGGGACCCATAGCCTCGGAGAAGAAAATAAAGAGTACTCACAGAAGACCTTGTGGATCCATATATATATATATANTACTCATTCATTCGCATATAGTTTTCTCATACTCATCATTCGGGGTGTGAGTTTTCATTCGCATATAGTCCTGGGGACCATTCAGGCTTGTTCGCATTTGTGTTCCTCACGTGTGCCCCAAAGAATGAGGTGATTTGGTAAATGCTATGCCCAAGATAACCATCCGAGTGCCGGCGGTGAGGTGGTTCAAATAGCTTCGGCTATCACCTCATTTTGTCCGGTCGTGATGGTCAAGTGGTTTAAGGCGTCTTGTACATACCAGTTGCGTTGCTCCTGGGAGTATGGGTTCGAGTCACTTCTGGGGTGTGAGTTTTCATTCGCATATAGTCCTGGGGACCATTCAGGCTTGTTCGCATTTGTGTTCCTCACGTGTGCCCCAAAGAATGAGGTGATTTGGTAAAATGCTATGCCCAAGATAACCATCCGAGTGCCGGCGGTGAGGTGGTTCAAATAGCTTCGGCTATCACCTCATTTTGTCCGGTCGTGATGGTCAAGTGGTTTAAGGCGTCTTGTACATACCAGTTGCGTTGCTCCTGGGAGTATGGGTTCGAGTCACTTCTGGGGTGTGAGTTTTCATTCGCATATAGTCCTGGGGACCATTCAGGCTTGTTCGCATTTGTGTTCCTCACGTGTGCCCCAAAGAATGAGGTGATTTGGTAAAATGCTATGCCCAAGATAACCATCCGAGTGCCGGCGGTGAGGTGGTTCAAATAGCTTCGGCTATCACCTCATTTTGTCCGGTCGTGATGGTCAAGTGGTTTAAGGCGTCTTGTACATACCAGTTGTTGTTGCTCCTGGGAGTATGGGTTCGAGTCACTTCTGGGGTGTGAGTTTTCATTCGCATATAGTCCTGGGGACCATTCAGGCTTGTTCGCATTTGTGTTCCTCACGTGTGCCCCAAAGAATGAGGTGATTTGGTAAAATGCTATGCCCAAGATAACCATCCGAGTGCCGGCGGTGAGGTGGTTCAAATAGCTTCGGCTATCACCTCATTTTGTCCGGTCGTGATGGTCAAGTGGTTTAAGGCGTCTTGTACATACCAGTTGCGTTGCTCCTGGGAGTATGGGTTCGAGTCACTTCTGGGGTGTGAGTTTTCATTCGCATATAGTCCTGGGGACCATTCAGGCTTGTTCGCATTTGTGTTCCTCACGTGTGCCCCAAAGAATGAGGTGATTTGGTAAAATGCTATGCCCAAGATAACCATCCGAGTGCCGGCGGTGAGGTGGTTCAAATAGCTTCGGCTATCACCTCATTTTGTCCGGTCGTGATGGTCAAGTGGTTTAAGGCGTCTTGTACATACCAGTTGTGTTGCTCCTGGGAGTATGAGTTCGAGTCACTTCTGGGGTGTGAGTTTTCATTCGCATATAGTCCTGGGGACCATTCAGGCTTGTTCGCATATATATATATATATATATATATATATATATATATATATATATATATATATATATATATATATATATATATATATCGCTAGATTAGGTTAGGCTCTGTTCGGTTGGGTTAGGTCGGGTAGGGTTAGTTAGGTTTTCAAATCGGTTGGTGATCGTTCTTTGTTTACGTTTTTGTTCAGACTTCCAGTACTGGGAGGACTCGAGCGACGACTACCGCTCCGTGGAGGGCTCCCTCCTGCCGCTCTGGAGGTTCAACTACCACAAGGCTCGCACTCTCACCGTCGCTGATGTCTGCTGGAGCCCTGCCTACCCAGACCTCTTTGTCGCCGCCTACACCAACGGTGAGGAGCGCGCAGAGATTGGTAGTTATAGATGAGGACAGATAATAGTAGAGGGGGAAAACCTAGCCCTGTGGCCGGGTTGAGCAGCAATATATTACTTCTAAGCTGCATCACTTATGAACCCATCCCTGCCCTTGTGTGGCAGTGCACAGTAGAAAGTTGTTTTCACATATCCATACATTAAAAGATTGATTGTAACCATGATATATATGTGCTTCAGCCTACAGTTTAGACCTGTTGTCTTGTGTATGACCCTCTGTCCTGCGTGACAGTGAATACTAGCATTATCCTCACTTTAATTAGACTATCAAAATCTTCAGATTAGGCAAAATTTTAATTAATTTTGTCAATAAAGATGTTAATAATAATAAGCAGCCCGTTCTCCTAAAAGTTTCCCAACAGCAAGAAACTGTCGTGCTAAAGTGCCCTCTCCTAACCTACCAGATGACCCAAAACAGAAATGGGGACAGTATGTCAATTTCGCGAACAGCCACCATTTTCTAGTACGACGAATGTTGGCTTTACGTAGAGTATGCTTCAAAATGCGACGCTCTAATATGAGGACGGGATGGAGTAACGTATTATGTTTGCCAGTATGACTGGTGTCGCAAGCATGCCCCCCCCCCCCCTCTGGTGTAGGTGTGTGACACGGTGTTCCTGGTGTTGCAGGGAGGGAAGGTGTAGATGGCGAGGCTGGTGTGGTGTGTGTGTACACCCTCAAGAACCCGGTCTTCCCTGAGCGGGTCATCCATACACCCACCAACGTCACCTCTGTTCACTTCCACCCCACGGTGAGTGTTCCACCCCACGGTGAGTGTTCCACCCCACAGTGAGTGTTCCACCCCATGGTGAGTGTTCCACCCCACGGTGAGTGTTCCACCCCACGGTGAGTGTTCCACCCCATGGTGAGTGTTCCACCCCACGGTGAGTGTTCCACACGGTGAGTGTTCCACACGGTGAGTGTTCCACCCCATGGTGAGTGTTCCACACGGTGAGTGTTCCACCCCATGGTGAGTGTTCCACACGGTGAGTGTTCCACACGGTGAGTGTTCCACACGGTGAGTGTTCCACCCCATGGTGAGTGTTCCACCCCATGGTGAGTGTTCCACACGGTGAGTGTTCCACACAGTGAGTGCTGTCTATGGGGAGAGCCACTCACGGTGGGTGTTCCCCACGCCACGCCAGGAAGGTAAAGTTGAGTGAAGAAATTATAGAAAGTCTGACACTATTAAGTCTATTTAGCACTTGGAAGGGATATTTTTATCACTCCATGGACGTGAGCAGGAAGCCTGTTTGGCTTATTGAGGTTTGGCTTATTAATATTCCCCAGGATGCAGCCCACAACAGTTGCTTAACTCCCCGGTACCTATTGACTGCTAGGTGGACAGAGGCATCAGGGGAAAGGAAAATGTCCAACTTATTTGTCCTGGCGGCGATCGAACTTGGGATCCTCCATTATGATTCGAGGACAGACTAACACAGTGTTTCCCCACCTTTTATTTCTCATTACCATCCACCTGTGGACCTCCTAATAAACATTTTCAATATATTGACCCGACCCCACACTAGAAGGTGAAGGGAAGACGACGTTTCAGTCCGTCCTGGACCATTCACAATCGACTTGAGAATGGTCCAGGACGGACCGAAACGTCGTCGTCCCTTCACCTTCTAGTGTGTGGTCTAGTCAACAAAATTTAGCCACGTTATTGTGACTCATCGCCTGCATTTTCAATATATGTTAAATGTTAGGGAGATGTGACATGATGTACATTGTAGGGGAACTCCAGTGTTTGAACGTCCTCTCTTCAGGACTGTATAGTATGAACTTGATACCGGAATACATTTCTCATAATCTCGGTAACTTGGAATGTAAAACTAAATAGAATTTTCATGGACCAACCGGTTGGTAACCACTGGACTGAGAGCTATGAAATGAGGACGAAATGAAGGAAAGGTGCCCAACAAACTGGATCATCGGGGGATCGAACATCGAACCTGCAAGAAATGAGGCCGTCGTGTACCGACTTGTCTAAGTGGATGGAGCTGTTTATCAGGAAGTATTGCGTAATATGAATGGAAAGTTCCATTACCATCATTAACTCCAAAGTGTAGAACATAAACTCTTAAACTCAAGTCTTGTCCTGAGTCGCGCTAAGTAATCACGAACTTAATTTCTTTTTCAAAGCCAAATTTCGCTACTCAACTGTACAGGGCCACGGGGGAGACATCTCCCGTCATGCAGGGTGCAGTCGCACCTCCACAGATCTCCAGTATCAGCTAATGATACTGGTAATGGCTCGAAAGGGCCACCACTTACGGGCTATTCATGCCCGTGCCACCTCTTGGGTGGCTTAATCTTTATCAATCAATCTGTACAGGGCGTTGGTATCATGTGCCAAGTGCGAAGCGTGATGTACTCTCGTGTTCTTGAGGATATTCTCATAATACATCTACAGTTTACCAATGCAGGCTTTGATTATCCTGAGAGATAGGGCCAGCTTTTGACACAAACTGCAGGCCTTCACGTAGTCTAGCGTAGTCGCATTAATACGGGTGTTCCTATGTTACTCAAAACACTGATTCCCCCACAGCGGGAGTGTGTGCTGGCGAGTGGCCTCGTTGACGGAACTGTCATGTATGTTGATGGGCGTCTGTCTCAAGCTCCCCAGGTCCTCACCTCGGTCGCCACTGACGGCAAGCACCTCCTTCCCGTCTCTCAGGTACGACTCATTATATACCATTTCCTCTCTCCTCGTACTGTTAATTAATCCTGGGTCTCAGCTGTACCTCATTATACTATGCCTCTCGTAGACTTAATCGAATCCTTTTATGACTGTCGTACCACGCTCATGTAAACCATTACAGTAACAAAAATCACTACACATTCTTTGACGGTTCGTATACTCTGGTCTACGAGAGTTAAACGTGTTGTTTATTGACACGTTCATCATTATGGAGCTTTAATTGACTGACCCCATACTATATACATAGCAAATGTATCATAATTAACTGCTCTATCATACAGCTAATTGATTGATGAAGATTAAGCCACCCAAGAAGTGGCACGGGCATGAATAGCCCCGTAAATCATACAACTGCTAGTGAAACCACTAAAAACGTGTCCACAGGTGAGATGGGGGCCGGCCGAGGCCGGACGGATGCCTTACTTCTACTCTGCGTCAGCGGACGGTCGAGTGTCGGAGTGGGCGGTGCGACCGTCGACCCTCGATCATACCGACATACTCGACTTCTACCACTGTCCTCCACACCGCTCCAGGCACTTCACCACCGCTACTCTCCACGGTCAGCAGCGCCGTGACAGCAGTCAAATTTGACAATCTTGTCTTTTGTATTCATATATGGTGTATATGTAACCCAGTGGCGGACGCGTGCCACTCATCCTTGACTCCCCGACAGGCACCGCCACCTGCCTAGCGGTCAACCCGCGAGAGGGCAGCGTGGTGCTGGTGGGCGTGGACACGGGGGTGGTCCTGCAGCTGAACACAACTACCACCCTGCACGACCTCACCCAGTACCCCGCCCACACCGCCCCCGTCAGAGCCGTCGCCTGGAACACCTTCCACCACCGAGTGTTCGCCACTTGCTCTCTGGACTGGATGATCAAGATCTGGCTCCAGTACCACACGTAAGCCTCCCGCTTGTATAACAATTTCGCTTGTAAACGCGAAATGATATGAACAAAAAAGTAGTCCACTACTCCGCAGATCTTCCCAAGTTCCTCTGAAAATGTATTGATTACAGTTATCTGAATGTATGACGTAATTCTCGCTCAAAACGATATATGCAATAATGTTAATTGGCAGATCTACTTCGACCTGTCCATACATCGAAGTACAATCATACATACGGACATGTATGATTCAGCTGAAGTAAGTTGCTTATTAAACCAATAAATTTAATGTCATTGTTTCGTTATATGATTGGTTGCTAGTATTATTACTGCAATTATAATAATTAAATAATGGTTTCCTGTTGTCGAAGATAGGAATCCTGATTGACTTATCGAGGTCCCCATTGACCAACTATTGACTTTACCCAAGGATACAAACCACAACAGTCTGCTAAATCGCGGGAAATTACACACAGGTATATGAGGAAACACTTCTTCCGTGTAAGGGCAGTAAGAAAGTGGAACGTGCTTTTACGATCAGATTTGGGGAGACAGTAAATGGCCAGGAGTCATTGTATTAGACAACCGATAGCTGGAAAGGCGGGATCCAGGAGATAGAGTTTAGCTCTGAAGTATCTGTTAGGCAAGAACTGTTAGGAAAGAAGAGTCTCCGCGGGTTGTGACTACGGTGATTTCCCTTGGCTTAGTCTCTCACAGCAACATTCTTTGTCTCAGGTCTCCTCTCATAGTCATGGACTTGGGAGCTCCTGTGACCGGCCTGGCCTGGTCCTCCTCCAGCAGCACCGTCGTCGTCGGGGTGACGGACGAAGGGCGTGTCCATGTGTATGACCTTTTCGTCCGCAGGTGTCGCCCTGCCTGCGTCCAGAGTGTTCTTCAGAGGCGTCGTTCAGCACTCTCTTGCGTCGCCTTCAGTCCCTTCCACCACATTATTGTGGTGGGCGGGGAAAGGTGGGTCCCGACGGGCGGGGAGAGGTGGGTCCCGACGGGCGGTGGAGAGGTGGGTTTTGGTGGTAGATGGGATGTAGTGTAGTAATTAGTATAGGTTCCGAGAACCATGTGAGCCAAAGAACGCGTAACTACTAGATAAATACATATAGATCATGACAGTCATACATATATATATATATATATATATATATATATATATATATATATATATATATATATATATATATATATATATAATAATATATATATATATATATATAGATATATATATATATGTATCTCTCTCTCTCTCTATATATATATATATA
>WNGS01158745.1:15760472-15779097 GCA_020271785.1 Procambarus virginalis
TATATTATTATATATAAAAAAAAATATATATATATATCTATATATATATATATATGATATATATATATATATATATATATAGTATTATATATATATTATATATATATATATATATATATATATATTCGAGAGGCAGGCGGGGGTAGGGGGAAAGGTCCTAGCATGGATAAGGAACTACCTAACAGGAAGGAGCCAAAGAGTTACGGTAAGGGGCGAGAAGTCGGACTGGCGAACAGTAACAAGTGGAGTACCACAAGGATCGGTGCTGGGACCAATTCTATTTCTTGTATATGTTAACGACATGTTTACGGGTGTAGAGTCCTACATGTCGATGTTTGCGGATGACGCAAAGTTGATGAGAAGAGTTGTGACAGATGAGGATTGCAGGATCCTCCAAGAGGACCTGAACAGGTTGCAGAGATGGTCAGAGAAATGGCTACTGGAATTCAACACGAGCAAATGTAAAGTTATGGAAATGGGATTAGGAGATAGAGACCAAAGGGACAGTACACAATGAAGGGGAACAGCCTACCTGTGACGACGCGCGAAAGAGACCTGGGTGTGGACGTAACACCTAATCTATCTCCTGAGGCACATATAAATAGGATAACGACAGCAGCGTACTCTACACTGGCAAAAGTTAGAACATCATTCAGAAACCTAAGTAAGGAGGCATTTAGGGCTCTTTACACTGCCTACGTGAGGCCAGTCTTAGAGTATGCCGCCTCATCATGGAGTCCCCATCTAAAGAAGCACATAATGAAACTGGAAAGGTTCAGAGGTTTGCAACGAGACTCGTCCCAGAGCTACGAGGGATGGGGTATGAGGAGCGCCTGGGGGAACTATGCCTTACGACACTAGAAAGAAGAAGGGAGAGGGGGGACATGATAGGAACGTATAAAATACTCAGAGGGATTGACAGAGTGGACATAGACGAAATGTTCACACGGAATAGTAACAGAACGAGGGGACATGGATGGAAGGTAGAAACTCAGATGAGTCACAGAGATGTTAGGAAGTTTTCTTTTAGCGTGAGAGTAGTGGGAAAATGGAATGCACTTAAGGAACAGGTTGTGGAAGCCAATACTATTCATAATTTTAAAACCAGGTATGATAGGGAAATGGGATAGGAGTCATTGCTGTAAACAACTGATGCTCGAAAGGCGGGATCCAAGAGTCAATGCTCGATCCTGCAGACACATATAGGTGAGTACACACACACACACACACACACACACACACACACACACACGGGAATGCTCGATATTTTATATTTTAATGTTCCGTCATCATAGTATGTGTTTGTTCATTACCTAAAACGGTCTACATACACCTCAAAAATATTTTGTCCTGTGGATGACAGATTAAACAAGAAATGGTTTCCATCTGACCGCTGGATGCTTATTGATGCAAGTACAAGCAATCGGTAGCTTACACTGGCAAACACTGGATGGATTATGAGGATATCCTCATGAAAACGGTAGTGGATAAAGAGCAAAACTTCAGGTACCGGCAGGTCCGAAGGGTCTAATGACTGGACACTCAATAATTTAATGTTGGAGAGTTTAATCCTACGAGATCTTGCTGGTAGGATTCGTCACTTACAGTCACCTGCCACATGGAACAGTAGTCCAACCTGAACTAAGCAGATAATTTTTTTATACTAGTGCTTTCGGGCCTTTGAGTGTGTGATATCTTTCCTGCCAGACCTGAATGTTGGGAGTAATATATTTTCAATTTTTTTCTTTATTATGCACCCACCCCATACCAATACAGTTTTGACAACAGACATGGGGTATCCAGGTGTAACTCAATTTTATCCTTGTTACATGCTAATTTTGCTGCTGTCATAACTGATTGTTTGTTTAGAGTTCCACTAGTTGTTTAACCTGACATTGATGGTCTGTGTATAAGTATTAATTATAAAAAATCTACAAGCTGCTTCAGTGCATCTTGTTGACGATCGGAGTGAGCCGTCAGTGTAATAATCATAAGGATCTGATACACATCAGGCACGGTAGTCTCGCGTATTTGATATTGATAGCAAAATTACTACCACTAAGTGGTTTCATGGGAATAAATCTTTCTTTGAGCTTATGATGTAAGTACTTTACATTGTTACTTACACTGTTAATACCTACACCGAGGAATTGTCTTGCCAACAGGTTTCAATGTTTTGATGAATGTTATGGAGATAGTGAGACCCTTATCTTTTTTGAAACGACATATTGGTTTATTTTATTGATAATTGGACGTTGACTAATATACAAAAGAATATATCCTAGGCCTGTTTTGACAGACTTTACGATTGATGAATTAAATGTTGGGAGCATCGGAGATGACTCCGTCTATTCAGACTCGCGGACGGTATGCGCTATGCGCTTCCCCTGATAATTATGCTAGTGTAACAAAATATATTGTTAGATAATCAGAGAAAAAACACAGATCTCTTAGTAAAGGGAAGTTTGCGTGTCTCTTAAAGTTGCTGGTGACGGAGGAGCCCGAGGTGAGGATCCCACTGAGCACCAGCAGCGCCCGCCCACGGAGGGAGGTGCGGGTCAACCACATGACAGGACGCTACGAACCGGTGCGTGGAGGAGACTGTCTCATCCACCTGCTGACCCTACCGTCCAGGATCACGGCCGTGGGGGACCGCCTTCACCACAGCAACCACACTGCCACCCAGACCCTCGGTAATATTATCACTCATCAACCTATACCCCACAAAGAAACTATCACAAACAACCCTCATTCTCAGCTTGCTGCTAAATTAAACACCATAGAATACATTCACAATATACAAACTGAAAACAACATCACACAGACCATATATACACTGACTGATCATTCAATTCAGCTACAGGGAGGACAGGAAATGTTGTTAATGCTCATCAGCAGCCCGATGGCAGCACAATTCAAAGGAATATTAGTAATTAGTGAGTTGGAAGCAATACTGGTAACACTCGAAATTATTGACAGCACTGAAGTAGACAGCTTAATTATTTCTGACTCCCTTCCCTCACTACTAGCAATAAATAGTTTGCAATTAAGTAACAACGTGCTTGTCTCAGAAGCCAGACATAGATATATAAGCATACTTAGCAAGAGGGTAAATATAAAAATGTTGATTCCTTCTCACATTGGCCTGCAGGAACATGACAAAGTTGACGTCCTTGCTAAGACTGCAGTAAATAAAGACAGTATTGAACGGAATCTTGAGTTATCAAATAGGTCTCTTAAAAGTGTCATTAGACAGAAACTCTCGGATGAATTTGAAGAAAGCAGAACAATGCAAACTGGAACTAGCAGATCCATTGTTCATCACAATGAAATGTGTGAAGTAAAACATGTGTATGGGACAAGTAACAAAATCAGCAGACTAACAGACGTTGTCACAACTAGAATAAGACTTGGATACAAATATCTCTGACAGTTCGGCTTGTATAGAGATCTAGATGAAGTAAAGTGTAAAGCGTGTGGACAAAGACAGGGACACACTCGAACAACATATCTTGGATTGTAGTAAAATTGAGCCATTTGGAGATAAATATAAACTCACGTTGTATGACATGGCAACCTATCATATTACTAAGGATAAAATACCCGAAATCCTTGCACTGTATCCACTTAACGTTTCTATCATTTAATTTCTAACCTCAGCTGATGTATTCCCCACAATGACCCCAACAACGGTCCATGACCTCCCACTAACTCTCTCCGTGTTCCCCCACGGGGTACAGCGCCGCCCCAGGAGCAAGATGCTACCATCCTGCAAGAGCTGGAAGACCTGTACGGAGGGCTCATATCACCCCAGCAACTGGCACTCCTGGACCATCAGGCCAACCCCTTCAACTTCAGCGAGCGTGTCTCACAGACCCTGCGGCCACACACTGCGGTAATGCTGGAGAGGAGGGGGTGAGCGGCAAGTTGGTGGGTGTTGAAGAGCGGGGAGATTGAAGCTGAAGGATGGCGCGGGGTGAGGATCAGAATTGGAGGGGGGGGGGGAGGAGAAGAACGTAGATATCCGTGACTCCAGTCAACCGACTATATAAAGGCTCTAATCTACTATTCACGACTTATCCACTAACATGACTGTAACTTAGCATTAAATGAAGTTTATTCCTAATGGAAACTAATAATAAGTTCCTGAAGTAAATAGGTTTCTAAGGTCAGGTGAACACTGAGCATATGTGCCGAGGTACTGAACTGTACGTGTGTGTAGTGGAGTGTAGGGAGCCTAGTGCAACATATGTCCAAACGCCTCTCATCCCTGCTACAGGAGGTGGGCATACAGACGGAGCCACGTCCGAGCACCACCTTCGGAGCCACCGTCGGGTTCTCAAATGTTCATGACGCTTACCGCCTTCACCAGCAGGCGCTGGCGGCCTCCAGGAAACAACAGAAGCTCTTCCCGCACAAGAAAGACAACAAAGATGGCGGCAAGCAGGTGAGTCTCACAGAGCTGAGGTCAGTGGTGGCAGCAGTGAAGAGAAAATAAAGATCATTTACCCCCATTAACAAACATTCTTCCTTCTTGCAACATACACAAGGCAGCGGTGGTGTTGCAGAGTGAGGCTGGTCCAGCGGGGCGCAGAGTGGGGTCGGCCAGCCCGCAGCTGACTACCCGGGCCAGGCGGGAGGGAAGTCTGGCCACCATCTTGCCTCTGGTCAAAGTCATCGAGCGCATGATCAGCCAGAACATTTACCACGACGTTATCCAAGGTGACCCTCGCCTTCTGCGCCTTGTTTTACTCAGGGGCAGTTGGTCAGCCCTATCCCTCTACAGTACCGGTAGCGTGTGGGCACGCTGCTGGTACTGTAGTGGTCAACCACCACGTGACTCAAGTTTACGTTTATTATGCACTCCATATCCACCTCGTGGCGGTAGAGGAAACGTTTGCAAGGACACATAATGCAAGACGGTTGGTTAGCCATTACATGGTAGGCTGCAGAAGTCATCCAGTGCATGGCAGAATATAGGGTCAACTACTGCTCGGGTGTTTAGGACAGTCAGCACATGTTCTAAACACGGTGCTGACTTTCTTGTTTCATCTGTTCAACTGTCTTCTTCCGTGCCGTGGAATGATTCCAAATGTGTTGATCTGTTCTTACTTGCTTGTTCTTCCACTGTCTTGCTCTTCCTGTCATCTGTTCTTGCTCTTTTTCTCTCCCACTGTCATTTGTTCTTACTAGCAAATATATATAGTGTGTATACAGCATGTATGAAACATATATACAGTATGTATACATTACTCTTATTTCACACATACACACACACACACACACACACACACACACACACACACACACACACACACACATATATATATATATATATATATATATATATATATATATATATATATATATATATATATATTTACATATATATATATATGTATATATATATACATATATATGTGTATATATATATATATATAACTGAAAACTCACACCCCAGAAGTGACTCGAACCCATACTCCCAGGAGCAACGCAACTGGTATGTACAGGGATGCCTTAAACCACTTGACCATCACGACCGGACATAAGGAAGTGATAGCCGAGGCTATATGAACCACTTCCCCGCCGGCACCTGGATGGTTATCTTGGGCATAGCATTTTATCAAATCACCTCATTTTTTGGGGCAACACGTGAGGAACACAAATGCAAACAAGCCTGAATGGTCCCCAGGACTAGATACAACTGAAATTGCATTTGTGTTCCTCACGTGTTGCCCCAAAAAATGAGGTGATTTGATAAAATGCTATGCCCAAGATAACCATCCAGGTGCCGGCGGGGAAGTGGTTCATATAGCCTCGGCTATCACTTCCTTATGTCCGGTCGTGATGGTCAAGTGGTTTAAGGCATCCCTGTACATACCAGTTGCGTTGCTCCTGGGAGTATGGGTTCGAGTCACTTCTGGGGTGTGAGCTTTCAGTTGTATCTAGTCCTGGGGACCATTCAGGCTTGTTTGCATTTGTGTTCCTCACGTGTTGCCCCAAAAAATGAGGTGATTTGATAAAATGCTATGCCCAAGATAACCATCCAGGTGCCGGCGGGGAAGTGGTTCATATAGCCTCGGCTATCACTTCCTTATGTCCGGTCGTGATGGTCAAGTGGTTTAAGGCATCCCTGTACATACCAGTTGCGTTGCTCCTGGGAGTATGGGTTCAAGTCACTTCTGGGGTGTGAGTTTTCAGTTGTATCTAGTCCTGGGGACCATTCAGGCTTGTTTGCATATATATATATATATATATATATATATATATATATATCGCTAGATTAGGTTAGGCTCTGTTCGGTTGGGTTAGGTTAGGTCGGGTAGGGTTAGTTAGGTTTTCAAATCGGTTGGTGATCGTTCTTTGTTTACGTTTTTGTTCAGACTTCCAGTACTGGGAGGACTCGAGCGACGACTACCGCTCCGTGGAGGGCTCCCTCCTGCCGCTCTGGAGGTTCAACTACCACAAGGCTCGCACTCTCACCGTCGCTGATGTCTGCTGGAGCCCTGCCTACCCAGACCTCTTTGTCGCCGCCTACACCAACGGTGAGGAGCACGCAGAGATTGGTAGTTATAGATGAGGACAGATAATAGTAGAGGGGGAAAACCTAGCCCTGTGGCCGGGTTGAGCAGCCCGTTCTCCTAAAAGTTTCCCAACGGCAAGAAACTGTCGTGCTAAAGTGCCCTCTCCTAACCTACCAGATGACCCAAAACAGAAATGGGGACAGTATGTCAATTTCGCGAACAGCCACCATTTTCTAGTACGACGAATGTTGGCTTTACGTAGAGTATGCTTCAAAATGCGACGCTCTAATAGGAGGACGGGATGGAGTAACGTATTATGTTTGCCAGTATGACTGGTGTCGCAAGCATGCCCCCCCCCCTGGTGTAAGTGTGTGACACGGTGTTCCTGGTGTTGCAGGGAGGGAAGGTGTAGATGGCGAGGCTGGTGTGGTGTGTGTGTACACCCTCAAGAACCCGGTCTTCCCTGAGCGGGTCATCCATACACCCACCAACGTCACCTCTGTTCACTTCCACCCCACGGTGAGTGTTCCACCCCATGGTGAGTGTTCCACCCCATGGTGAGTGTTCCACCCCATGGTGAGTGTTCCACCCCATGGTGAGTGTTCCACACGGTGAGTGTTCCACACGGTGAGTGTTCCCCATGGTGAGTGTTCCACACGGTGAGTGTTCCACACGGTGAGTGTTCCACACGGTGAGTGTTCCCCATGGTGAGTGTTCCACACGGTGAGTGTTCCACACGGTGAGTGTTCCACACGGTGAGTGTTCCACACGGTGAGTGTTCCACCCCATGGTGAGTGTTCCACACGGTGAGTGTTCCCCATGGTGAGTGTTCCACCCCATGGTGAGTGTTCCACCCCATGGTGAGTGTTCCACACGGTGAGTGTTCCCCATGGTGAGTGTTCCACACGGTGAGTGTTCCACACGGTGAGTGTTCCACCCCATGGTGAGTGTTCCACACGGTGAGTGTTCCACCCCATGGTGAGTGTTCCACACGGTGAGTGTTCCACACGGTGAGTGTTCCACCCCATGGTGAGTGTTCCACCCCATGGTGAGTGTTCCACCCCATGGTGAGTGTTCCACACGGTGAGTGTTCCACCCCATGGTGAGTGTTCCACCCCATGGTGAGTGTTCCACCCCATGGTGAGTGTTCCACCCTATGGTGAGTGTTCCACCCCATGGTGAGTGTTCCACACGGTGAGTGTTCCACACGGTGAGTGTTCCACCCCATGGTGAGTGTTCCACACGGTGAGTGTTCCACCCCATGGTGAGTGTTCCACCCCATGGTGAGTGTTCCACACGGTGAGTGTTCCACACGGTGAGTGTTCCACACGGTGAGTGTTCCACCCCATGGTGAGTGTTCCACCCCATGGTGAGTGTTCCACCCCATGGTGAGTGTTCCACCCCATGGTGAGTGTTCCACACGGTGAGTGTTCCCCATGGTGAGTGTTCCACACGGTGAGTGTTCCACACAGTGAGTGCTGTCTATGGGGAGAGCCACTCACGGTGGGTGTTCCCCACGCCACGCCAGGAAGGTAAAGTTGAGTGAAGAAATTATAGAAAGTCTGACACTATTAAGTCTATTTAGCACTTGGAAGGGATATTTTTATCACTCCATGGACGTGAGCAGGAAGCCTGTTTGACTTATTGAGGTTTGGCTTATTAATATTCCCCAGGATGCAGCCCACAACAGTTGCTTAACTCCCCGGTACCTATTGACTGCTAGGTGGACAGAGGCATCAGGGAAAAGGAAAATGTCCAACTTATTTGTCCTGGCGGCGATCGAACTTGGGATCCTCGATTATGATTCGAGGACAGACTAACACAGTGTTTCCCCATCTTTTATTTCTCATTACCATCCACCTGTGGACCTCCTAATAAACATTTTCAATATATTGACCCGACCACACACTAGAAGGTGAAGGGAAGACGACGTTTCAGTCCGTCCTGGACCATTCACAATCGACTTGAGAATGGTCCAGGACGGACCGAAACGTCGTCGTCCCTTCACCTTCTAGTGTGTGGTCTAGTCAACAAAATTTAGCCACGTTATTGTGACTCATCGCCTGCATTTTCAATATATGTTAAATGTTAGGGAGATATGACATGATGTACATTGTAGGGGAACTCCAGTGTTTGAACGTCCTCTCTTCAGGACTGTATAGTATGAACTTGATACCGGAATACATTTCTCATAATCTCGGTAACTTGGAATGTAAAACTAAATAGAATTTTCATGGACCAACCGGTTGGTAACCACTGGACTGAGAGCTATGAAATGAGGACGAAATGAAGGAAAGGTGCCCAACAAACTGGATCATCGGGGGATCGAACATCGAACCTGCAAGAAATGAGGCCGTCGTGTACCGACTTGTCTAAGTGGATGGAGCTGTTTATCAGGAAGTATTGCGTAATATGAATGGAAAGTTCCATTACCATCATTAACTCCAAAGTGTAGAACATAAACTCTTAAACTCAAGTCTTGTCCTGAGTCGCGCTAAGTAATCACGAACTTAATTTCTTTTTCAAAGCCAAATTTCGCTACTCAACTGTACAGGGCCACGGGGGAGACATCTCCCGTCATGCAGGGTGCAGTCGCACCTCCACAGATCTCCAGTATCAGCTAATGATACTGGTAATGGCTCGAAAGGGCCACCACTTACGGGCTATTCATGCCCGTGCCACCTCTTGGGTGGCTTAATCTTTATCAATCAATCTGTACAGGGCGTTGGTATCATGTGCCAAGTGCGAAGCGTGATGTACTCTCGTGTTCTTGAGGATATTCTCATAATACATCTACAGTTTACCAATGCAGGCTTTGATTATCCTGAGAGATAGGGCCAGCTTTTGACACAAACTGCAGGCCTTCACGTAGTCTAGCGTAGTCGCATTAATACGGGTGTTCCTATGTTACTCAAAACACTGATTCCCCCACAGCGGGAGTGTGTGCTGGCGAGTGGCCTCGTTGACGGAACTGTCATGTATGTTGATGGGCGTCTGTCTCAAGCTCCCCAGGTCCTCACCTCGGTCGCCACTGACGGCAAGCACCTCCTTCCCGTCTCTCAGGTACGACTCATTATATACCATTTCCTCTCTCCTCGTACTGTTAATTAATCCTGGGTCTCAGCTGTACCTCATTATACTATGCCTCTCGTAGACTTAATCGAATCCTTTTATGACTGTCGTACCACGCTCATGTAAACCATTACAGTAACAAAAATCACTACACATTCTTTGACGGTTCGTATACTCTGGTCTACGAGAGTTAAACGTGTTGTTTATTGACACGTTCATCATTATGGAGCTTTAATTGACTGACCCCATACTATATACATAGCAAATGTATCATAATTAACTGCTCTATCATACAGCTAATTGATTGATGAAGATTAAGCCACCCAGAAGTGGCACGGGCATGAATAGCCCCGTAAATCATACAACTGCTAGTGAAACCACTAAAAACGTGTCCACAGGTGAGATGGGGGCCGGCCGAGGCCGGACGGATGCCTTACTTCTACTCTGCGTCAGCGGACGGTCGAGTGTCGGAGTGGGCGGTGCGACCGTCGACCTCGATCATACCGACATACTCGACTTCTACCACTGTCCTCCACACCGCTCCAGGCACTTCACCACCGCTACTCTCCACGGTCAGCAGCGCCGTGACAGCAGTCAAAATTTGACAATCTTGTCTTTTGTATTCATACATGGTGTATATGTAACCCAGTGGCGGACGCGTGCCACTCATCCTTGACTCCCCGACAGGCACCGCCACCTGCCTAGCGGTCAACCCGCGGAGGGCAGCGTGGTGCTGGTGGGCGTGGACACGGGGGGGTCCTGCAGCTGAACACAACTACCACCCTGCACGACCTCACCCAGTACCTCCGCCCACACGCCCCGTCAGAGCCGTCGCCTGGAACACCTTCCACCACCGAGTGTTCGCCACTTGCTCTCTGGACTGGATGATCAAGATCTGGCTCCAGTACCACACGTAAGCCTCCCGCTTGTATAACAATTTCGCTTGTAAACGCGAAATGATATGAACAAAAAGTAGTCCACTACTCCGCAGATCTTCCCAAGTTCCTCTGAAAATGTATTGATTACAGTTATCTGAATGTATGACGTAATTCTCGCTCAAAACGATATATGCAATAATGTTAATTGGCAGATCTACTTCGACCTGTCCATACATCGAAGTACAATCATACATACGGACATGTATGATTCAGCTGAAGTAAGTTGCTTATTAACCAATAAATTTAATGTCATTGTTTCGTTATATGATTGGTTGCTAGTATTATTACTGCAATTATAATAATTAAATAATGGTTTCCTGTTGTCGAAGATAGGAATCCTGATTGACTTATCGAGGTCCCCATTGACCAACTATTGACTTTACCCAAGGATACAAACCACAACAGTCTGCTAAATCGCGGGGAAATTTCACACAGGTATATGAGGAAACACTTCTTCCGTGTAAGGGCAGTAAGAAAGTGGAACGTACTTTTACGATCAGATTTGGGGAGACAGTAAATGGCCAGGAGTCATTGTATTAGACAACCGATAGCTGGAAAGGCGGGATCCGGAGATAGAGTTAGCTCTGAAGTATCTGTTAGGCAAGAACTGTTAGGAAAGAAGAGTCTCCGCGGGTTGTGACTACGGTGATTTCCCTTGGCTTAGTCTCTCACAGCAACATTCTTTTGTCTCAGGTCTCCTCTCATAGTCATGGACTTGGGAGCTCCTGTGACCGGCTGGCCTGGTCCTCCTCCAGCAGCACCGTCGTCGTCGGGGTGACGGACGAAGGCGCGTGTCCATGGTATGACCTTTTCGTCCGCAGTGTCGCCCTGCCTGCGTCCAGAGTGTTCTTCAGAGGCGTCGTTCAGCACTCTCTTGCGTCGCCTTCAGTCCCTTCCACCACATATTTGGTGTGGCGGGGAAAGGTGGGTCCCGACGGGCGGGGAGAGGTGGGTCCCGACGGGCGGTGGAGAGGTGGGTTTTGGTGGTAGATGGGATGTAGTGTAGTAATTAGTATAGGTTCCGAGAACCATGTGAGCCAAAGAACGCGTCACTAGGAACTAGAGATAAATACATATAGATCATGACAGTCATACANTTTAATAAACCACTAATGAAGCTTGTAAATACATTATTTCAGAGAATGTGTGTTGGGTGGAGGTGGATGCACAGCCAGTTATTGAGTTTTGCGCATGTAACGCACACACTCTGTAATGAGCATTTGGGGTGAAGGCTGCAGACACAGCGCGCGTGACCTGGGCAGTCAGTGACGAGTTAATCCGCACATGATGCTACAGTACCGCACACAGTTATGACTGTTTTGTTGGTCAAATGCTTGGTTGGTCATTACTGCCACCATTATTACCACCGATACTGCCTACTCCCAGCACTACCACGAGTACCACAGCGTCACCCCCCTCCACCACCATTACCACCCAAGACCACATCACCACCACCACCTCCACCACATCACCACCAGCCCCACCACCACCACCACCACACCACCATTCCACCACCACCACACCACCACCCCACCACTAGGGATATCATTCACCAGGTGTCATGTCCCGTAACTTAGAGCATGTGACGTGGGTCCTGTGGGCACAGAGACCAGGAGACCATCCAGGCCAGTCTATGGTCAGCCAGCTCCCTCACGTCGTCTGGATCACCAGTCACTCTCTCACCATCTGACTCTCCTCCCTCACACACTCCACATACAAGCGTAGGCTTAGCCACGCCAACCTGAGAGAAGTCAGGCCCACACGTGCGAGTTACATAACTGTATTCTGTAAAGAGCTTGGCAAGGATATCACTGTGGACTATAGACGGCGGCACCACGATTCAAAATGTTTGTTTCGCTCCCGCCTCAGAAAACGGGAAATTCACGAAACTCAGCAGGTAAGTCCTCAGCTACACTGTTGGGTCCTCAGTTACACTGTTGGTCCTCAGCTGTACTATTGGGTCCTCAGCTGTACTATTGGGTCCTCAGCTACACTGTTGGGTCCTCAGCTGTACTGTTGGGTCCCCAGCTACACTGTTGGGTCCTCAGTTACACTGTTGGGTCCTCAGCTGTACTATTGGTCCTCAGCTACACCGTTGGGTCCTCAGCTATACTGTTGGGTCCTCAGCTGTACTGTTGGGTTCCCAGCTACACTGTTGGTCCTCAGCTGTACTGTTGGGTCCCCAGCTACACTGTTGGGTCCTCAGCTACACTGTTGGGTCCTCAGCTATACTGTTGGGTCCTCAGCTGTAGTGTTGGGTCCTCAGCTGTACTGTTCGGTCCTCAGCTATACTGTTGGGTCCTCAGATGTACTATTGGGCCGCAGCTACACTGTGGGTCCTCAGCTACACTGTTGGGTCCTCAGCTACACTGTTGGGTCCTCAGCTACACTGTTGGGTCCTCAGCTACACTGTTGGGCCCTCAGCTACACTGTTGGGTCCTCAGCTATACTGTTGAGTCCTCAGCTGTACTGTTGGGTCCTCAGCTGTACTGTTGGGTCCTCAGCTACACTGTTGGGTCCTCAGCTATACTGTTGAGTCCTCAGCTGTACTGTTAGGTTCTCAGCTGTACTGTTGGGCCCTCAGCTACACTGTTGGGTCCTCAGCTATACTGTTGAGTCCTCAGCTATACTGTTGAGTCTTCAGCTGTACTGTTGGGTCCTCAGCTATACTGTTGGGTCCCCAGCTACACTGTTAGGTTCTCAGCTGTACTGTTGGGTCCTCAGCTACACTGTTGGGTCCTCAGCTACACTGTCGGGTCCTCAGCTGTACTGTTGGGTCCTCAGCTACACTGTTGGGTCCTCAGCTATACTGTTGTGTCCTCAGCTACACTGTGGGTCCTCAGCTACACTGTTGGGTCCTCAGCTGTACTGTTGGGTCCTAAGCTACACTGTTGGGTCCTCAGCTACACTGTTGGGTCCTCAGCTACACTGTTGGGTCCTCAGCTATATAGTTGGGTCCTCAGCTACACTGTTGAGTCCTCAGCTACACTGTTGGGTCCTCAGCTATATAGTTGGGTCCTCAGCTACACTGTTGAGTCCTCAGCTACACTGTTGGGTCCTCAGCTACACTGTTGGGTCCTCAGCTACACTGTTGGGTCCTCAGCTACACTGTTGAGTCCTCAGCTACACTGTTGGGTCCTCAGCTATATAGTTGGGTCCTCGGCTACACTGTTGGATCCTCAGCTACACTGTTGGGTCCTCAGCTACACTGTTGGGTCCTCAGCTACACTGTTGGGTCCTCAGCTATACTGATGGGTCCTCAGCTATATAGTTGGGTCCTCAGCTACACTGTTGGGTCCTCAGCTACACTGTTGGGTCCTCAGCTACACTGTTGGGTCCTCAGCTACACTGTTGAGTCCTCAGCTACACTGTTGGGTCCTCAGCTATATAGTTGGGTTCTCAGCTATACTGTTGGGTCCTCAGCTACACTGTTGGGTCCTCAGCTACACGGTTGGGTCCTCAGCTACACTGCTGGGTCCTCAGCTACACTGCTGGGTCCTCAGCTACACGGTTGGGTCCTCAGCTACACTGCTGGGTCCTCAGCTACACTGCTGGGTCCTCAGCTACACTGTTGGGTCCTGAGCTACACTGTTGGGTCCTGAGCTACACTGTTGGGTCCTCAGCTACACTATTGGGTCCTGAGCTACACTGTTGGGTCCTCAGCTACACTGTTGGGTCCTCAGCTACACTGTTGGGTCCTCAGCTACACTGTTGGGTCCTCAACTACACTGTTGGGTCCTCAGCTACACTGTTGGGTCCTCAGCTACACTGTTGGGTCCTCAGCTACACTGTTGGGTCCTCAGCTACACTGTTGGGTCCTCAGCTACACTGTTGGGTCCTCAGCTACACTGTTGGGTCCTCAGCTACACTGTTGGGTCCTCAGCTACACTGTTGGGTCCTCAGCTACACTGTTGGGTCCTCAGCTACACTGTTGGGTCCTCAGCTACACTGTTGGGTCCTCAGCTACACTGTTGGGTCCTCAGCTACACTGTTGGGTCCTCAGCTACACTGTTGGGTCCTCAGCTACACTGTTGGGTCCTCAGCTACACTATTGGGTCCTCAGCTACACTGTTGGGTCCTCAGCTACACTATTGGGTCCTCAGCTACACTGTTGGGTCCTCAGCTACACTGTTGGGTCCTCAGCTACACTGTTGGGTCCTCAGCTACACTGTTGGGAAGAACAGTGTTCTTCCAAGCCTTGGAAGAACACACACGCAGAAAACAGAGGGACAGTCACTAATATTAAGAGTTGTGAGCATGTTGACCAGAGAAAATGATCAAGTTCCTGTGGATTGCCTCTCATGATGGAATGTGTGGAAGTAACCGAGCACCTGTGCCAGCTGCCTGGGAGACTGAAGGCCACTATTCAGTACTTCATATCTAAGACCTCTGATTAATCAGAGAAATAATTACACAACAACACCAGGTTTTCTCCTATTCTGTTTGCTGAACATGTTGGAATGGCGGTATGTTTACTCGCGGGATGAACAACATCGCGGGTGTTCTTCCAGTTAGGGGTGTTGAACACGAGGGTATGGCGGCATGCCAACCCGTCCTCGCAAATTCGTATAGTCAATATTGACTTATTAAATACGTGCATAGGTGATATACTGAACATAATAGATACCCTTAAAAAGCTTCATAGAAAACACCGACCTTACCTAACCTTATTAGTATGTTAAGATAAGCATCTTATTGCTTCGTAATTACAATTATTACTTAACCTATACCTATAATAGGTTAAGTAACAATTGTAATTACGAAACTATAAGATGCGTATCTTAACATACTAACAAGGTTAGGTAAGGTCGGCGTTTTCTATGAAGCTTTTTAAGGGTATCTATTATGTTTAGTATATCACCTATGCACGTATTTAATAAGTCAATATTGACTATACGAATTTGCGAGGACGGGTTGGCATGTTCCATCACAGGATAAAAGTCACTGTCCAATAAATTCTCTCTTCAGTGGAAAAATAACTAAAGGGTAAACAAAAACAAGGGAAATAAGATCACACTAAAAATACTCAGGGCAACCGAGATGGTTGACAGAGGCAGATTACTGGAAATAAAAGAGTGAGCACGTGGAGGCAGGTGTAAACTAGGTACGACACCACATACACGCGATAACTTCTTCTGTTATAAAAGTGAATCAATAGACCGAAGTAGAGTAAGATAAGGTAACTATATCAGGGGTAAAGTGAAGGTGCCATCGATACATGAATTAATTGTAGATTGTTGTTGTTAAAGATTCGCTACCTGTAACAAGAAGTTCCAAGTAGCACGGGCTATGGTGAGCCCGTAGTAGATGTTTAAATTGTAGATATGACGGAACCATATAGAGCTCAGGAATCTGTACGCCAGTCGATTGAAAAGACGATCCCGCCTCTTGCCAATCGAAAGGCGGGACCCAAGAGCTGAAGTTCAGTCCCCCTCAGCACGGTTAGACCAGTATAGCTAGGGTAATACCAGATCACCGTCAACGTGCAGAGTGAGGTACCATCAGGAGAATGGTCCATGCGGTGCGTGTGTCTCAAGCTCTCACATTCCCCACATTCTTACCTCATAATTAATGGCCTATTATTACACCTTCCAACCACAGCTTGGCCAGCGGTGTTGTACCTCTTTTAGCATCTCTAAATCAAAACATTATGCGAATTCACTGTTAAATCCGAAAATTGTATGTGTGGAACCTGGTGTGGCGTTTGACCTCCGCCTTGTGTGTACTTTATGGAGCCTGGGAGGTGACGTGTTGGAGGCCAGCAGCTGGATGTCACATCCGCTCACTACCGCAACACTGTCCTAAGCTGCCCACTACCACAACACTGTGTCCTAAGCTGCCCAATACCACAACACTGTGTCCTAAGCTGCCCACTACCACAACACTGTGTCCTAAGATGCTCACTACCACAACACTGTGTCCTAAGCTGCCCACTACCACAACACTGTGTCCTAAGCTGCCCACTACCACAACACTGTGTCCTAAGCTGCCCACTACCACAACACTGTGTCCTAAACTGCCCACTACCACAACACTGTCCTAAGCTGCCCACTACCACAACACTGTGTCCTAAGCTGCCCACTACCACAACACTGTGTCCTAAGATGCTCACTACCACAACACTGTGTCCTAAGCTGCCCACTACCACAACACTGTGTCCTAAGCTGCCCACTACCACAACACTGTGTCCTAAGCTGCCCACTACCTTAACACTGTGTCCTAAGCTGGTGGATAGCGCGCAGGACTTGTAATTCTGTGGCGCGGGTTCGATTCCCGCACCCGGCAGAAACAAATGGGTAAAGTTTCTTTCACCCTGAATGCCCCTGTTATCTAGCAGTAAATAGGTACCTGGGAGTTAGTCAGCTGTCACGGGCTGCTTCCTGGGGTGTGTGTGTGTGTGTGTGGTGTGGGAAAAAAAAAAGTAGTTAGTGTAGTTAGTAAACAGTTGATTAACAGTTGAGAGGCGGGCCGAAAGAGCAAAGCTCAACCCCCGTAAAATACAACTAAGTGAATACACACACACACACACACACCACCCACACACACACACACACACACACACACACACACACACACACACACACACACACACACACACACACACACACACGCGCGCGCGCGCGCGAAAGAGACCTGGGTGTGGACGTAACACCTAATCTATCTCCTGAGGCACATATAAATAGGATAACGACAGCAGCGTACTCTACACTGGCAAAAGTTAGAACATCATTCAGAAACCTAAGCAAGGAGGCATTTAGGGCGCTTTACACTGCCTACGTGAGGCCAGTCTTAGAGTATGCCGCCTCATCATGGAGTCCCCATCTGAAGAAGCATATAATGAATCTGGAAAAGGTTCAGAGGTTTGCAACGAGACTCGTCCCAGAGCTACGTGGGATGGGGTATGAGGAGCGCCTGAGGGAACTGTGCCTTACGACACTTGAAAGAAGAAGGGAGAGGGGGACATGATAGGAACGTATAAAATACTCAGAGGGATTGACAGAGTGGACATAGACGAAATGTTCACACGGAATAGTAACAGAACGAGGGGACATGGATGGAAGTTGGAAACTCAGATGAGTCACAGAGATGTTAGGAAGTTTTCTTTTAGCGTGAGAGTAGTGGGAAAATGGAATGCACTTAAGGAACAGGTTGTGGAAGCCAATACTATTCATAATTTTAAAACCAGGTATGATAGGGAAATGGGATAGGAGTCATTGCTGTAAACAACTGATGCTCGAAAGGCGGGATCCAAGAGTCAATGCTCGATCCTGCAGACACATATAGGTGAGTACACACACACACACACACACACACACACACACACACACACACACACACACACACACACACACACACACACACACACACACACACACACACACACACACACACACACACACACACACCACACACACACACACCACACACACACACACACACACACACACACACACCACACACACACACACACACACACACACACACACTCACACTTGGGGGTTTGGCCTCTTCCTGTATTGGAACCAATACAGGAAGAGGCCAAACCCCCAATCATACCAGCGATACAAAGATGCGAGAAACAACTACACGGCAGTGAGGAGAGAGGCAGAAAGAAATTTTGAAAAAGGGATTGCAGACAAATGTAAAACAGAACCAGGTCTATTCTATAAATTCATAAACAACAAATTGCAGGTAAAGGATAATATTCAGAGGTTGAAAATGGGAAATAGATTCACGGAAAATGAAAAGGAAATGTGTGAAACATTAAACGAAAAGTTCCAAAGTGTGTTTGTACAAAATGAAATCTCAGGGAACCAGATACAATAAGAATTCCAGAGAACAACATAGAGCACATAGAGGTGTCTAGAGACGAAGTGGAAAAAATGCTCAAAGAGCTAAATAAGAACAAAGCAGTTGGTCCAGATGGAGTTTCACCATGGGTTCTGAGAGAATGTGCACCTGAGCTCAGCATCCCTCTTCAACTGATCTTTCAGGCATCCCTGTTTACAGGAGTTGTAGCTGATGTGTGGAAAAAGGCTAACATAGTTCCAATTTACAAGAGGGAAGCAGGGAAGACCCCCTAATTATAGA
>WNGS01158745.1:15781153-15795677 GCA_020271785.1 Procambarus virginalis
ATATTATGAAAACTCACACCCAGAAGTGACTCGAACCCATACTGCAGGAGCAACGCAACTGCTATCTACAGGACGCCTTAATCCGCTTGACGATCACGACCGGACATAAGGAAGTGATAGCGCGAAGCTATTTTAAGGCGTCCTGTAGTTGCGTTGCGTTGCTCCTGGCAGTATGGGTTCGAGTCACTTCTGGGGTGTGAGTTTTCAGTTGCATATAGTCCTGGGGACCATTCAGGTTTGTTCGCATATATATATATATATATATAATATATATATATATATATATATATATATATATATATATATATATATATACATACACACACACACACACACACAATCATCTACCCAAATACATATACACATCGATAATCTTTTGTATCACAAGTAATTCAACAAGAGGCTGAGACAAATTAGTCGAAGTAATTACTAACGAAACTCTACTCACAGTTTTAAAATATTTACAATAAGAAACAGACGGGAACTGAGTCATTGCATTAAACAATCGATAGCTGGAGAGGCAGGACTTTGAAGCTGAAACTCAGCCTTGTAAATAGTTTTAGGTACATATATATGTTCGTCTTCTCTATCCATCTTTCTTTTATCTCCTCATATTTATTATCTTATCTTCATCCCATTTATCCTCTCCTCATATCCACACAGTTATTCAGTTCTTCACACAATCCTTTACTCACACAATACGTCAACACATACTGAACACCAGGACTTCCACTCCTCACGTCGGCCACACTCAACACGTAATCCGAAGGTTAGGTTAGGTTAGGTTAAGTTTGTTTGAAAATGAATTACACGGGTGTACACGGGTGTACCCATACACTTGACATGTGGGGTCACACCCATACACTTGACATGTGGGGTCACACCCATACACTTGACATGTGGGTCACACCCATACATTTGGCATGTGGGGTCACACCCATACACTTGACATGTAGGGTCACACCCATACACTTGACATGTGGGGTCACACCCATACACTTGACATGTGGGGTCACACCCATACACTTGACATGTGGGGTCACACCCATACACTTGACATTTGGGGTCACACCCATACACTTGACATGTGGGGGGTCACACCCATACACTTGACATGGGGGTCACACCCAGACACTTGACATGCGGGTCACACCCATACACTTGACATGCGGGTCACACCCATACACTTGACATGTGGGGGTCACACCCATACACTTGACATGCGGGTCACACCCATACACTTGACATGCGGGTCACACCCATACACTTGACATGTGGGGGTCACACCCAGACACTTGACATGTGGGGTCACACCCATACACTTGACATGTGGGGGTCACACCCATACACTTGACATGGGGGTCACACCCAGACACTTGACATGTGGGGGTCACACCCATACACTTGACATGCGGGTCACACCCATACACTTGACATGCGGGTCACACCCATACACTTGACATGTGGGGGTCACACCCATACACTTGACATGCGGGTCACACCCATACACTTGACATGCGGGTCACACCCATACACTTGACATGCGGGTCACACCCATACACTTGACATGTGGGGTCACACCCATACACTTGACATGTGGGGGTCACACCCATACACTTGACATGTGGGGGTCACACCCATACACTTGACATGTGGGGGCCACACCCATACACTTGACATGTGGGGGTCACACCCATACACTTGACATGTGGGGGTCACACCCATACACTTGACATGTGGGGGTCACACCCATACACTTGACATGTGGGGGTCACACCCATACACTTGACATGTGGGGGTCACACCCATACACTTGACATGTGGGGTCACACCCATACACTTGACATGTATACACCGACGTACAACGCAATTAGAAAGTAGAAATCGATAAATTTAATTTGGACAAAAGGGAAAGTATTTTCTACCTGTGTTGCAAAGACAAACTAATCTTACCTAACCTTCCTAAACCTAATGCACGCTATATGAGGCCTAATATAGTACATATATGTGCTATACTAAGCCTAGGAATATTCAAGTTTGTTTTTTAGTTTCATTTTATCGGGCTTAATAAAGTGAATAGTACAAAATTCTACTATCTAATGGTTTAGTACGTCAATATTTGTACTATGGTGCAGATAATTGCAAAAAGTACTATCTAAACAGGAGGATGGGCTGCACACACACACATTTGGAAGTTGAGGACTGAAGGGCTCCTTGTAGGGTTAAGAACACAATAAATATTTTAAGATTAGAGTCGACGCTGATGTTGCGTTTGTTGAAGTCTCGTGCTTCACTTTGTCTTATGAGTTAGTCTACCACAATCTGAAAATGAAAGGTAAGTCATCTCCGTAAATGTCATCAGACCTGTAGCCTCGTGCGGACCAGTAGGCATGCAGCCTTGCAAGACCCAGACCTGTAGCCTAGCTCGCGTGAGCCAGTAGGCATGCAGCCATGCGCGACCCAGCAGGCCCGTTCCAGTGTTCTTTTGTAAACATATACTCCTGACATTATCAATATCACATGTAGAAGGAATGTAGCCAGCAGGAGGTCGAGTACCGTGGCGACACTTGGGGTCGGGCTGACCTCGCCGCTTCCCACTACAAGTGAACAATAAACTGCCTTCGGGTGAAAGTACCTGTGATATAATCCCTCATCCTTCGGGATCTCGCTACCGCAAATACTCCCAGCGCTGAGGGAGGCCGCCGTGGAGGGAGAAAAAGTCACGACAGTCATATCTCTTGGTTGACTTTCTATAAACGTTGAGGAAAATATAACTGTTCACAGGAGAAATGAAATAGAATCTGACCTAGAGCTGTCATATAAGCCTTACCGATAATGGTAAACACCTACATGCTGAAACCAACGTAATTCTTAAAAAATCTGTAGAGAAATTTCTGTCCCATGGGATATCACCATCTGTAATAAACACTTCTTTCAAATATTGTTAAAATAGTAGTAGTGTATATATTGACGATTAGTTATTAATGTTACACTTTTGTAAGTAAATCGTGGAAAATTTGAGATCTTATTGACGAGTAAAGCGTCGAATGGTCCGAACACTTTATAATTACTTGTTTCCACGATGGGTGGCCACAGCGCGTTCCTGACCTCTCCACCCGCGGGTCTGGGGACCATAACAAAAATAATTGCAATTAATAGAGTAATCGTGCATTAAACAAAATTCATTGAGGTCACGTTACCTGTGGCAAGTAACTTCAGGTAACAAATCTCTCATGCTTAGCTGCGAGGCAGCTCATATTTATACCTAACCAAACTCATTCATAAAGTAAGATATAACTAGCCTTCGCTTTCAAAAAATCCCAACGTGCATTATGTTTCACGGTAACTAGCTTCCCAACCCATTTGCAGACATGTTTTCTTGACCTAAACTTATCTAATTAGTATGCATTGCTTCATATTCTTATTTATATCCCCCTTTGTTATATAGCAATTGGATTATACTTTCTAACAATATATTATTTTCAGTTATTAGAGCCACACGCACTCTACCTGAAGTTTGCTAATGCCAGCGAACAGATTTAATTCTTGTTAAACTTTTAATATAGTTTAGGGTTACAAATAAATGACTAGGTAGGCCTACATAAATGACCCGGTAGAACTACATTAATGACCCGATAGGCCTACATAAATGACCAGGTGGATCTACACTGACGACCGGATAGGTCTATGTAAATGACCAAGTAAGCATACATAGATGATCAGTAGGCCTACGCAATTTTAATATGTAAATAAACAAATAATACAATGCAATGACGATTCAAGTTAATTAAACAAACATTTCCGGAGCAGATGCATCTATGAACGTAAACAAAATATTGTGGAGCTCACTGTCTAGGCCTACTTGGCCTAGTGAGCAAACGTTTGACTAAGGATCTTAAAATAAATAAGTGTATTTTGTAAGGTATAATTGTGTGAGAGGTCAGAGTCGAGTGCCTCGTGGAGAGCTTAACCGGGGATTACTAGGCTTGGCCCGCATAGCGATGTACTCCAGCCATGCAGGGAAGTGTTCTTCGTAGCCTGCTAATGTATCATTACCAACTTTACGACAGTGTGAGACTATGGTCCTGCCGACGACAAGGTGTAGCTCCATCCCTCCGGGTACACACACACAAGCCTCACAACAGATATATAACGAGAGATATGCCGCTGCTGTTACTACCTAAGATCCCAACACCTGTTCTCCGCTACTATTATGCGCTAAATACTGAATGTAGCAGAAGCCGCCAAATAACACAAGTAGCGGTAACAGCCATATACTACATATACTACAGATGCTACAAAATATTTGTAGCATATACTACAAATAACAAGTATACGATGGTCAGAACAACTTGAAAACATCTCTTTTTAGAAAGTAATCATACTGTCAAGATTTTTGTGGTATGTAAGAGATAAAAGTTGAAAATTTCATTGATTTTTCAGTTTCCAAACTGCTACTGAGCGTCTCTCACTCCAGTCATAGGTAGGTAGGTAATTGTCAGTTCAGACTACACAATATTCATCAGTGTAGGATAAAAATAATACTCTAAGGAATTAAACTAAAAGCAGTATTGAATTGTTGGACATCTTTATATAATTATTATTTGTACATATACTTATATATAGTGACTAGAAACAGACTAGGATAAAAAATCACGCGTGATACATATTTACACATATACAGACACGCACTCAAGCATGGATATATATACACAAACTGTCATACACACACAAACATGTACATACACACACACACACATACATAAGGAGCCTGTCAGAGCGCTGATCCCGTGTTGCTAGCAGCGCACCACCACACTCATAGCTCTTCGACACGATTTAATCTAATGTTGTGATGCTCTGCTTGCAGTGACCTGCTACGTGTGTTCTGGAGGGGTCACGGGTCACGGAATGTGCGAGGTGCGTGAGGGATGGTCACGGGCGTTGTGGGGGTGTGTGAGGGCTGGTCACAGGCGCTTCGGGTGTGTGAGGGAGGGACGCACAGCATATTCTCATAGGCTGCCCAAAAGATTACTGCAGGGTCGGATGGGGGTGGATCAGGGCTCGTATACTTGCAGATGAGACCACTCTCGCAGGGGCAACGCTCGTTGATGGCATAGTCAGGGCCGCCCTCCGGCACGAAGCACTTGTGACCCTGAGGCTGAAGGCGCTGACATATTTGCTGCCCCTTGCGTCGGGCGCAGCACATACCCGGGTCACATTCGCGGTCCTTGCGGCATCTGCTGCCCTCTTTACCCCGTTCCACGCGCTCCGCACACTCCCCGAACATGCAATCAAGCCCACGCTGACACATGTCGTCGCGGCGACACGCCTGGCCAACTGCGAGCCGCTGGCGACACACGCCGTAGTGCACGTCGCAGAACTCCCGCCGGCCACACACACGCTCGTTCGTGCACAAACGCTGCAACACACAAATATATTATTACATTTGATTGTTTTTTGTTATGTAAATTTTGTAGCAACGGCTTCAGGTATTATATATTAAGTATACTTTAAAATGTTATTTTTAAGACGTTCCAGATACGCAATATTTTCAAATATTTGTAAACCTAAGGAAGTAAATGGTAGAGATTAAAGGTAGGATGACTTACCAGGTCCTTGTACGGGTCATACGGGAGGGCGTCCGGAGAGGCGCTGATGAGATCACGGGTGTTGTGGCGGGCGGAGTCCTTGCTCTTGAAGAGCCAGGTGAGGCTCTGGCCAGCTGTCACCCCCACCATCACCGTCAGTAGCTGCGCGTACACTTTCATCCTCCCAACCGCTGATGACAGATGTCTCCAGTAACAACAGCTTGCGTCAGTCACAGATCTTGTGCTGGTGATGCCGACGAGGTCACTGACCTTCCTACACCAAAGCCACACCTTTTATAACGCTGGGCATGTCACGTGACCCACACACCTGCGTCGCACCTGGCTGCCTCTAGTTCACCTGTGTGGCGGGTGTGGCCAAGCCGCGTCACACCTCCACACGCCAATGCCAAACATAAGCACTTTACAAAATTTAAGAAATGTGACATTTGTTTTTTTTTTAATTAGCTAATTATGGACCTCACACGTGCCTATGAAAATATAATCCACCGTGAGGCGGTTTGCAGTGTTTTTTTTAAAGACAAGTCGTGATAACACTGTTGAGTAGTATATATATAATCAGCAAAAATACATGTGAGTTGTAGATTTAAAAATATAGGCAATGCATCCGTCTATATATGAACGAGTTTGGTCGGAGATAAATAGAAGCTACCTCGTATGAGCCTGTAGACCTTCAGTTTGTTAAGTTCTTATTTTTGAGTTCTTTCTGTCAATAAAACAAATGTTAAGATGTAGGTTATTACCGAGAGATCTGTTCACTAGAACAGATCAAGCTTAAGGAGGCGTCTTCTTGACAGTACACACTCCACTCGTCTGATCCAACCTGTCCTCTTACAAAGAACGTCGCATTTCGATCGTATGCGTTACGTAAGGCCAACAATTGTCGTACTAGAAAATGAAAGCGGCTGGCGAAAGTGACGTGCTGTAAGACCTCTGGGACACCTCGGGTACCTTTATAGGCACAGGCGCCCGCCACGAATTTCCGAAGTTCTCTCAGTAAAGCAACAGTGGTATTGACCTTTTACTGGAATCCTTACACTCTGGAGGCTTTAGATTATTAATGACCATTGCTCCCGGAGCCTCTCTAGGCCTCAGAGCATGTTAATAACATCCTCGACTTCAGCACACCGCCAGCCTCCTCCTCTTAGCTCTGAATATCTGTCTATCCTTATATCAGCAGGCACCATCCATATATAACTAACCCTCTTCTGTCTCTCTCTCTCTCTCTTGTCTGTCACTCTTCTAGCTGTCAGTTTTGCATTTGTCAGTGAGAGAGATCGGGTCTCTGGTCACTGCTGGGCCGCGTCCGTCGACAGCTCAAGTGTGCTGGAACTTTGTGCCCACAGATATTATTCTCGGCTTTGCAATTGCGTTGTAAGACAAAGTTAGCTGAATGTCATGTTACATGGAGCGACAGGAACCTTTTCAACTCCGAGCCTGTCTACCTCTATCTTGCCCTTTCAACGGCGAACATCACCGTTGCTTCACCAGGACTACATCACCGTTGCTTCACCAGGACTACATCACCGTTGCTTCGCCAGGACTACATCACCGTTGCTTCACCAGGACTACATCACCGTTGCTTCACCAGGACTACATCACCGTTGCTTCACCAGGACTACATCACCGTTGCTTCACCAGGACTACATCACCGTTGCTTCACCAGGACTACAACACCGTCGCTTCACCAGGACTGTGAGCTCTGGGCACCAGCTTCACATACACTCAAGTAATGGTGATCTTAGTCCCTCCAAAATCATCACACTTGCCTCGCTGGTTTTCTTTTATAAACATTAAGTCTCTTAATTAAGATGCCCTGTAGACTCACCTGCGAGGGAGGGAGGGAGGGAGGGGAGGGACGTAGGGAGGGGTAGGGGGGAGGGAGAGAAGTAGGGATGATGGAGGGATTATCCCTCAAGAAGGCGGAGAAGTCATCATTAGTTGCCCGCCCCTAGTACCTGTTAACAGGTGTCACCTGTCACCCCTTTACACCTGCTATCATGCCCCCCCACACACCTTCACTACCCCACCACCACTATACCTGCCACCATCCCCCCTCCCCCACCCTCCACCATACACAACCCAGTACAACTCCAGTTTGTTTGCCTCAAGACATGCACTTATAACTATAATTAGTCTCAGTGCTACACTCTCATCCAACCATCCAAATCAAGACGTATACACTCGACAATAGGATCAACGAGGTGTGAAAATAGGTGTAGGGAAGTAGAGGAGATAAGGCAAAGGCGCGCGTGGAGCAGGCAGGCAAGCTAAGCCCGCGCACCTGCACCTGGTCAATCATTATTCACACCCACAGGTCACTTTTCACACCCATGCCCCATCCAAGGGAGCCAAGGTATTCACGTTTCTCTTTCTCGCTCTTATCTGAGCCCATAATTACTGGATTAATGCACCGTTTTCAAGAGTTAGTCTTTAATTCTATTTCTAATTTACAGTTATTATTGTGGCCTGAATCAAATTCTGTTAAGACTCTTTAGAATACCTCTAGCATCGCTACTTAATGCTTCACTTGCGCGGGGAGAGTTGCAACCATATGCAACACGGCAAATATGTCATTAAAACACGAGAAAGGGAGAAAGAGAGGAAGGGCTTGACTATAATGTCAAAGACAAGCATACTATGTTAAGTACTTGAAAGAATAACAAGAATAACATAGGATAGGATAGGATAGGATAGGATAGGATAACATAATAGGATAGCTAGACGGAATCAGCCTTGTAAACAATTGCCATTTGGAGTTAAATGACAAAATAACGAAAATAAGTCACAACAGAGATGGATGAGCACAATTCTTATTTCTGAATAGAAAAAATCTTTAGAATTTATTCTGCATAAAAGACGCATACTTTGTAATGTGGTGATTGTTATGACCCAGTTATTGTGTAGAATCATTGGTAGAGTTTTGCTTCTTCTGTGGTTATCAATTAAGTACTTAATTACTGGTCATGAATAGGTTCTATATACTGAACGGGTTCACTTATAATTAGTATACTATATGTATGTCTGTATGTTGTTTACGTGTATCTTGTATTGTTGTATGTTAGTATTATACTGGTGTTGTGTAAACTAAGTTTATTTATCCCCTATTCCTTGGTTATTATTTTATAGCACGGTCGGAGAATTGGGAGGTTGGGGAAACTCAGATAAAATCACGAGCCTTAATCAAGGCATCATAACCCTGATGGAGACATGAGACCAGCAGGACGGTACACAATGAGGAGGAACGACTGAAGAAAAAGACCAATGAGTATGTACACTACAAATTTGTACCCCAATAGGCGCACGTAAATAATATAGCATCAGGGGCACACTGTCAAGTCTATAAACTGACGAACATTAAAACGCCTTCAGGAACGTCAATTCAGAAACGTTCAGAACACTGAATGCCACCTACATGAGATGAAGCCTACAATATGCAGCCCCAACCTAAAACATTATCATGAAAAATGGAAAAGTACAAAGGATTAGAATGAGGCTCTGCTCAGAATTGTGATTGGAAAAAGCCTGAAAGCGCTGTACCTAGCGACGCTAGAAATGAGAAGATAGCCGTAGTGGACTTACCTGGCACAAGAGCAGAGCTGAATCGATGTGTTGATACTTTTAATATCCGTTCTGTTATGCCCAATTCATCCACTTGAATACTATCAAGTGGATGAATGGGCAAAAAGTATCAACACATAATACACACACACATACACTTCTTCTTATCTCTGACAAGACGAATAAATTAATTATTCAAAAATGATTAAACATCCGACGGCTGGACAGGCGGGTGCAAGAGCTGAAGTTCAATTTTTCAAGTACAAATAGGTAGGTACTAAGAGGCGAGCGCGCGCACGGCTGGAAAAGGAAGCAACAGTGGCTATAATGAGGATGATCCCCAAACACCCCACCTCCCACTGCCCCAAATATTTGACTTCTTCATCTGGAGATCAACTGAATACCACGGGCTTAGGTCAGGTCAGGTCAGGTCAAAACAGCTACTGGACAACAAAAGGCTACATTTCCCCAAGAAATTGAAAAAAAAAAACATTCATTATTTTGTGTATGTATTCGTTGAGGTGTATGTGTGTATTAGGGTGTGCATACAGGTTTACTGCTTGGATGTGTATATCAGTGTTCGCTTGTACATTTATAAGAATGCATGTATTTGAAGAAAATACTTGGGCTAGGGATTGCTGATGAAACAAAGGTAATGTTTTTAGCCTACGAGGGAAACTAGGCTTCATCGATAAATCTTTCGAACTTCGATCCGAAAAATTCGTCCTGACGCTGGAGTTTGTTATTTAATGCCGTTCTGGTTACCATATTTGAGAAAATGTATCGGCAACCGGAAGGTGTTCAGTAAAGAGCAACAAAGATGATATAAATAATTCGGAGTAGAACACAGGGATCCGGTTCAAGATCTGAATTTTCGCCTGGGAATAACTTTGGCATCTTTCTTTATGCGCTTTCTAAAGAATTTATTCCTATTCTGTGTTTTGGCGACCAAAACTGAACAGCATAATCTAACTAGGACCTAACAATGGCAAGATAAAGCTGAACTATAACACTAACCGTTCGGTTACGTGATGGACTTGACGCTTGTCAACCTATCAAGGGTTATTAAGGCCGCCGCGATAGCTTAATGACCAATCAGCAAATATACTGTACTTTAGATTAAAGTAAATTTTCGGTGTATATACATCAAGATGCTGAACATACATTTGGTGTATGTAGGTATTACTTTAACTGAGGTATTATTAATATTTCTTGGTATAAATCCTAGTACCCAGTTTGCCTTATTTTGAACATTTATAATGATGTTTCTTGTCTTAATAAGATCTTTAAGACTCCCGCCTCTTTTTTATATCAGACATGGTAATGTCAACATCGCTCAGCTTATAGCGGGCAAATCTATCATTCTATGTCTATCAAAGTTTTAAGAACACTACAATTAAATCGAATCTGCCAATCTTTTCATTTTAATAACCAGTCTTGTCGTCTTTGGCAAATATTCAGATTTTTCTCCAGTACTTTGTTAACGAGAGAGAGAGAGAGACTGTAACTGCATGAAATATTTTGCATAATTGTTGCATTACATAACTTTTTGTATTAAATAATATACATTATATTGCTCATATTTGCATAAATTTACAAGGGAATATATATATATGTATATAATATATATTTATACATATATATATGTATATATATATAATATATATTATACATATATGTATATATATATATATTATATATAAATATATATATATATATATATATATATATATATATATACAGTATATATATATATATATATATATATATATATATATATATATATATATACTGTATATTTATAGTTTATATAATTCTCAGTAAACCCATTGTTCATATCATCACATAGCATGACCCGTAAACCCCAAATGTTATACTTGATCCTGCCTCGCAAGACCTTCAATATTGTGTCTATTGAGTAACCCTCCTGCCTGCCCATACACACAAAAAAAAATTTAATCAGAAAGTAGCATAATTATTGTATTCTTAATTTTCTTGCATTTTATGTCAATATGAAACATTAAAAACTTCATTAAATCCACTCTAATGCTTGGTCCACATAAAGCTTTAAGAGTGTCTGTAATCCAGTTTACAATAGCAATTTTCTGCTTACAGAAATAAAATATATGCATATTATTCTCAATTTCAGTACACTGGTGACTCCTATTGTTGTTCCTAATTCTCAACATCAGCAACCTATCATTAGTAGGGCGGGTCTCATGAATATAACGATACCATAGTTCACGTTGTTTTGGAGCAATAAATTTAACATGAAGGTTTGCCCGTATTACTCGTCAGTTAAAAAGTGCTTCCCTGTGGGTGTGTCACCTGTTCTCTCCAGGCACACCTGTGATTTTAATAAACCACTAATGAAGCTTGTAAATACATTATTTCAGAGAATGTGTGTTGGGTGGAGGTGGATGCACAGCCAGTTATTGAGTTTTGCGCATGTAAACGCGCACACACTCTGTAATGAGCATTTGGGGTGAAGGCTGCAGACACAGGCGCGCGTGACCTGGGGCAGTCAGTGACGAGTTAATCCGCACATGATGCTACAGTACCGCACACAGTTATGACTGTTTTGTTGGGTCAAATGCTTGGTTGGTCATACTGCCACCTATTACCACCGATACTGCCTACTCCCAGCACTACCACGAGTACCACAGCGTCACCCCCCTCCACCACCTTACCACCCAAGACCACATCACCACCACCACCTCCACCACATCACCACCAGCCCCACACCACCACCACACCACCAACCCCACCACCACCACACCACCATTCCACCACCACCACACCACGCCCCACCACTAGGGGATATCATTCACCAGGTGTCATGTCCCGTAACTTAGAGCATGTACGTGGGTCTGTGGGCACAGAGACCAGGAGACCATCCAGGCCAGTCTATGGTCAGCCAGCTCCCTCACCGCCTGGATCACCCAGTCACCTCTCTCACCATCTGACTCTCCTCCCTCACACACTCCACATACAAGCGTAGGCTTAGCCACGCCAACCTGAGAGAAGTCAGGCCCACACGTGCGAGTTACATAACTGTATTCTGTAAAGAGCTTGCAAGATATCAACTGTGATACTAGACGGCGGCACCACGATTCAAATGTTGTGTCGCTCCCGCCTCAGAAAACGGGAAATTCACGAAACTCAGCAGGTAAGTCCTCAGCTACACTGTTGGGTCCTCAGTTACACTGTTGGGTCCTCAGCTGTACTATTGGGTCCTCAGCTGTACTATTGGTTCTCAGCTGTACTATTGGGTCCTCAGCTACACCGTTGGGTCCTCAGCTACACCGTTGGTCCTCAGCTATACTGTTGGGTCCTCAGCTGTACTGTTGGGTTCCCCAGCTACACCTGTTGGTCCTCAGCTGTACTATTGGGTCCTCAGCTACACTGTTGGGTCCTCAGCTATACTGTTGGTCCTCAGCTGTACTGTTGGTCCCCAGCTACACTGTTGGGTCCTCAGTTACACTGTTGGTCCTCAGTTACACTGTTTTGGGTCCTCAGCTGTACTGTTGGGTCCCCAGCTACACTGTTGGTCCTCAGATGTACTATTGGGTCCGCAGCTACACTGTTGGGTCCTCAGCTACACTGTTGGGTCCTCAGCTACACTGTTGGGTCCTCAGCTATACTATTGGGTCCTCAGCTGTACTGTTGGGTCCTCAGCTGTACTGTTGGGTCCCAGCTACACTGTTGGGCCCTCAGCTACACTGTTGGTCCTCAGCTATACTGTTGGGTCCTCAGCTGTCCTGTTGGGTTCCCCGCTACACTGTTGGGTCCTCAGCTGTACTGTTGGGTCCCCAGCTACACTGTTGGGCCCTCAGCTACACTGTTGGGTCCTCAGCTATACTGTTGGTCCTCAGCTGTACTGTTGGGTCCCCAGCTACACTGTTGGTCCTCAGCTGTACTGTTGGGTCCCAGCTACACTGTTGGGTCCTCAGCTGTACTGTTGGGTCCTCAGCTACACTGTTGGGTCCTCAGTTTACACTGTTGGGTCCTCAGCTACACTGTTGGGTCCTCAGCTACACTGTTGGTCCTCAGCTACACTGTTGGGTCCTCAGCTACACTGTTTGGGTCCCTCAACTACACTGTTGGGTCCTCAGCTACACTGTTGGTCCTCAGCTACACTGTTGGGTCCTCAGCTACACTGTGGGTCCTCAGCTACACTGTTGGGTCCTCAGCTACACTGTTGGGTCCTCAGCTACACTATTGGGTCCTCAGCTACACTGTTGGGTCCTCAGCTACACTGTTGGGTCCTCAGCTACACTGTTGGGTCCTCAGCTACACTGTTGGGAAGAACAGTGTTCTTCCAACCTTGGAAGAACACACCGCAGAAAACAGAGGGACAGTCACTAATATTAAGAGTTGTGAGCATGTTGACCAGAGAAAATGATCAAGTTCCTGTGGATTGCCTCTCATGATGGAATGTGTGGAAGTAACCGAGCACCTGTGCCAGCTGCCTGGGAGACTGAAGGCCACTATTCAGTACTTCATATCTAAGACCTCTGATTAATCAGAGAAATAATACACAACAACACCAGGTTTTCTCCTATTCTGTTTGCTGAACATGTTGAATGGCGGTATGTTTACTCGCGGGATGAACCACATCGCGGGTGTTCTTCCAGTTAGGGGTGTTGAACACGAGGTATGGCGGCATGCCAACCCGTCCTCGCAAATTCGTATAGTCAATATTGACTTATTAAATACGTGCATAGGTGATATACTGAACATAATAGATACCCTAAAAAGCTTCATAGAAAACTGAAAAAATCGTCAAGAAGCCCATCGGACCCATTATCGGCCTCTTCTGTCAGTACGTCCTCATGCCCCTGGTGAGTGATGTCTTCGGGCCGCCATATTGTTCCTAGTGTGATATGCCCCCCCTTGGGGCACTGTGTACCCTTTGAATTATGCCCCCGGAGCGTTGTATGCCCTTTGAGTGGTATCCCTCGGGGTACTGCAATCTCCATGCACTCCTCGAATAATGCTCTAAGGCATTATGCCCCATACCCTTCATTAATGATGCCCCTGAGCTTTATACCCTTATTCCTAGTGAGTGATGCCCCGGGGGAGGTAATGCCCCTGAGAGTACTACCTCTCATGAAAAGCAGAGGAGATATGCAGCCTTCAAGATACATGGGTAGCAGACGATATGGAATGGGACAGTGTTTTTCAACACAACAAGTACATTACTTATTATTACATCTTTATTGACAAAATATATTACAATTTTGCCTAATCTGAGGATTTGATAGTCTGATTACGGTGAGAATAATGCTAGTATTCACGTCACGCAGGACAGAGGGTCATACATAAGACACAATACTTGCCTAACTGGGTCTCCA
>WNGS01158745.1:15818531-15836200 GCA_020271785.1 Procambarus virginalis
CCTTCACCACCTGCAGGTCAAGGGTGGCGCCCATAAAGAAGTAGAGGATGCCCACCAAGAAAGCAATGATGAAGGTGAAGATCTTAGTGATGTGTTGGTAGGAGAGGAGCACCGTCATCTCCATCGCGCCCTCTGCCACTGTCTGTCCAATAACAACAATATGTAGTGTGTGTGTGTGTGTGTGGGTGTGTGTGTGTGTGTGTGTGGGTGGGTGGGTGTGTGTGTGTGTGTGTGTGTGTGTGTGTGTGTGTTGTGTGTGTTGTGTTGTGTGTGTGTGTGGGTGTGGTGTGCATTACCATGGTGCCAGTGAACACATACCACCATGTATGCACTCCCAGCCACACATGTACAAGGTGCACTAGTGCATACGCATCACCATAGCAAGACACTATTCTAAAAATTACGTGCATGCTTAAAGTACAACACAAGTATGCAGCACATTCGATTTGAAAATGGTCCAGGACGGACTGAAACGTCGTCGTCCCTTCACCTTTTAGTGTGTGGTCTGGTCAACATACTTTAGCCACGTTATTGCGACTCATCGCCTGCACAAGTATGCACAAAATCAGGAGAATTTACATAAATATTTACTGTTTTTGGAGCACGTGAGAATGACTGTTTGGTCTACTGCTGTTCTAAACGACGTGATAAACGCAGCAGCAGTGTTCCAACTATAGTGGTCACTGGTGTCTACATAAAACAACAACGGTGTCTACCATTTGGACTCACCACATTATCTTCGTCATAAAGGACAAGGTGGAGTTTGTTGAAGCCGATGAAAATGGCGGTAATGTTGAGGTGGCCGTAGTAGGTGATGCCGGAGTAGTGTTGTGTGAGGTTGTGGACGGAGGCGTCCTGCACCTCGCTCACCGACGCCACCTCTGACACCAGCTGCATGGAGACAGGTAATGTTAGACACTCCACCATCTGTGCGATGTTGTTTTACCATATACATTGACGGATCGCTCAATACAGCTGCAGGGAGGGCAGGAAGTGCTGTTATTGCTCATCAGCCCATTGGCAGCACAATTCAAAGGAATATAAGAATTAGTGACTGGGTGTCCACAATGCAAGCTGAGTTGGTAGCAATACTGGTAGCACTCGAAATTACTGACAACACTGAAGTAGACACCAATTATTTCCGACTCCCTTTCCTCACTACTTGAGAATGGTCCAGGACGGACCGAAACGTCGTCGTCCCTTCACCTTCTAGTGTGTGGTCTGGTCAACATACTTTAGCCACGTTATTGTGACTCATCGCCTACAAAATGTTGTGTATTCCTCCTCACATTGGCATGCAGGAACATGACAAACTTGACGTCCTTGCTAAAGTTGCAGTAAATAAAGACAGTATTGAACGGAATCTTGAGTTATCAAATAGGTCTCTTAAAAGTGTCATTAGACGAGAACTCCTGGATGGATTTGAAGAAAGTAGAACAGTGCAAACTGGAACTAGCAGGTCCATTGTTCATCACAACGAAATGTGTGAAGTAAAACATGTGTATGGGGCAAGTAACAAAGTCAGTAGACTAACAGATGTTGTCACAGCTCGTATAAGACTTGGCTACAAGTATCTCTGGCAGTTCGGCTTGTATAGGGATCTAGATGAAGTAAAGTGCAAAGTGTGTGGACAAAGACAGGGACACACACTCGAACACTATATCTTGGATTGTAGTAAAATTGAGCCAGAGATAAATTTAAGCTCACGTTGTATGATATGGCAACCTATCTTATTACCAAGGATAAAATACCTGAAATCCTTGCACTGTATCCATATTTCGCTTCCAGTAAATAAACGACATATGAGATTAAGAAACAAGTAGTGTATTGTGAAGACTAATAATAATCAGCAGCTCCACAATGACTGTAATATCTTATGGACCAGTTTAAGAGTTCATGATGCTGAACTACGAATCCGAAGCGCTGTCCACTCAGATGTCAGGTCCCGTCTTAGCTAATAACTTCAAACAGTAGACATGAGAGCCAAAATGGCAACTTATTACTGCTAGCGATATAATAGTGGCTAGTGGTTGGTTGTTGATTTGTAGAACCAATTACCGCGTAATTTAACAGAAGTAGGATCCCTTGACTGTTTCACGCGTAGGTTAGACATATATGTGAATGAGTTTGAGTAGTTATAAATAGGAGCTGCCTCGTATAGGCCAATAGGCCTTCTGCAGTTACCTTTATGACAGTGAATACCAGCATTATCCTCACTCTAAAAAGACCTAATTGAATTCCTCAGTTTAGGCAACATTGTAATTCAAAATTGTCAATAAAGATGTTAATAATAATAATGTTCTTAGTGTAGAGAGGCGACGAAGGTTTCTTAAACACCAGAGACGCAGAAGGTGTTTGGCAGCCGAGGTTTACCTTGTCATCGACGGTGGCGGCGACGCGGGCGACGAGGCTGGTGGTGTTGGTGAACCAGGTGATGGTGTGGTGAGACCCGTCCAGTACCCCCAGCAGCGCCTCCGGGGAGAACCACACCACTGGCTCCGCCTGCTGCACCTCCTCCTCCACCATCTCCTCCTGGGCGCACTGTTGTAGGGGCGAGACCAAGGACATGACAACAACACAAATGACATGACAACAACACAAATGACATGACAACAAGGCCAAGGACATGACAACAACGAGCCTACTCCAGAGTAGCACCACTCGTCCAACACACAACACCCGCTCATTAAATACATTCACATATACAAATAAACACTTACGCTAGAAAACATACAAAACAAGCAAATTGACAAACATAAAACAAATACATTACCAATGTTGCCAGAGAAAAAGGGAGGGAAAATAGATCATACATATTGATACGATCTGAAATATGGTTTGGTCAACATATTTCAGCCACGTTATTGTGACTCCTCGTCTGCAGAAAGGGAGGGAGTGTGAAGGGGGACAAATGCTGATATCTTTGTTAGGTCAACTTTCCACGAACGAGTTGCCCAGCAAGACACTGTGGCAGCTCTCCACAGTTCCGTAACCAATAACATTGACAAACCTACTACGGACGGAGCCTAACCAGCCCTCCAGAAACATTATTGACTGACAACTGGTGGCCCGAATATTGCCTAAACTTGTCATTGTTCTATTCTGTATTTTAGACCTATGGATGACAGGCGTTCACTAGTATGAACCTGAAACTCGCGTCCTCGATTTTTTTTATGAAAAGCAAATTGCAGTAAAACAAATAACAATATGAGCAGCTGATGGCATGATCATCACCTTAGTATGGGTCATGACTCATCATCCTCGTCTTCTGATGGCACCACACCTACAGTGAGGAAGTAGGAAGGAACACCATGAGTACAGTGAGGAAGTAGGAAGGAACACCATGAGTACAGTGAGGAAGTAGGAAGGAATACCATGAGTACAGTGAGGAAGTAGGAAGGAATACCATGAGTACAGTGAGGAAGTAGGGAGGAACACCATGAGTACAGTGAGGAAGTAGGAAGGAACACCATGAGTACAGTGAGGAAGTAGGAAGGAACACCATGAGTACAGTGAGGAAGTAGGGAGAAACATGAATGGTAAGCCACTGAAAGAAACTGATCAAAACAACAATATATAGACAACTTGGTACTGTGTGTGAGGTACAGGAAGCGGTGGTACCTTGTACCTTGTTGTACCTTGTACTAGGGACAACAAGGCTAGCATGCGGGTGAGCTCTCCGGAAACAGGTATTGGAGATAGTGTGTGTATAACATGTACAACATTATGACTGGAAAAGGGAAAGGTTTATAGTTTTTATCAGCGCTGATGGCAATAATATAGGTAAAAATAGACAAATTTAATATGGTAATTGAGTTAAATTATAACTAGGAAAGACCCCCCTGATTATAAATGGAATTTTGCCGACAGTAACTGACAATGACCGAGAAGAATGAATGACTGAATTTGAGTAAAATCATCATGAACTCCAGCCGTTCATTCGCCTCATTATATAACATAACTTATATGAAACAAATACTTGGCTGTGACACTTACCACCACAGAAGCCATCAACACAATCACCACCACCTTCCATAACCTTCCATCTCCACTGTCCATTCTTCCCTGGGTCGGATGTTCCTTGAAGTTGGTGAGGCTTATCTCTCTCTCTCTCTCTCTCTTGGAAAGGTGGTAAGAGATGTTTCAGCTTCCAAAGTTATGCAAGAGGGGGGATACTGCAATTTCCAGAGGTGCGTAAGAGAGATGATGCAGCTTCCAGAGGTACGTAGGAGAGATGATGCAGCTTCCAGAGGTACGTAGGAGAGATGATGCAGCTTCCAGAGGTACGTAAGAGAGATGATGCAACTTCCAGAGGTACGTAGGAGAGATGATGCAGCTTCCAGAGGTACGTAGGAGAGATGATGCAGCTTCCAGAGGTACGTAAGAGAGATGATGCAGCTTCCAGAGGTGCCCGAGGGTGGTAAGTACCACCGACGATGGAGCAAGGAAATTCTGTGTATGGTTCAGGAGAAGTGCAGAGGCCACAAAAGCATGATTTTTAGGGTTCCCTGCAAAGAAAAAAGACATGACACGAAGATCGAGTTACTTGGCACTGAAGGAGTAAAATGGTGAGAAATAATAGGTATTTGTGGGAGAATGATTTAGCTTGACTAATATGTCATATTCTAGTTTAACGTATCATATCCCAGCTTGGTTGATATGTCATATCATAGTTTGATGATATATCATATACTAGCGAGAGAGAGAGAGAGAGATTTGATTTGATTTGATTGTTGCCACCGGAGGCGGCTAGTTTATTGTACACCCCATACTCATCCTGTGAGCGGTAGCGCAAAAAGCATTTCAGAAGACACAAAAGGTCTTTATCAGACCTCATCTTAGATTATTACATAAACAATTTCATCTATCCTTCACACCTTATAGTTAAATGTCAGCTAGTTACAGAGAAAGTTATATTTCAAGAGCTATATATTTACAGTAAGTCATTACACATTAATGGTAGGTCTTATCGCTAATACATAATAGCTTGACCAATAGAGATATTGCAGAGTTATAGGGGAGCTTCTGTTAATTATTAGTCTTCACAATACACTACTTGTTTCTTAATCTCATATGTCGAAGCGAAATATGGATACAGAGAAAGGATTAAGAGAGAGCTGTCTTCCTAAGACCTCAGCAATATAAAAGATATCAAATAGAGATTTAGTAATAACTAACTCAGTACGGAAACGGCTTTGTGTAAAGGTAATGTTTGTGGTGTGGGGGGAGAGATGACGTCACACTGGGAACAAAGAGGATCACACTAGGCAAACATACCTTCCCATCCTGTCATTGAGGGATGTAAAGTGGCTGCTATGACTCTGAGATAACACAAGACATATTGCCTTGACTCTCACCATTGTGTCATACAATTAAAAAATAATAAAAATGTAGCATACTTTTTTAATCTCTCGCGGACGTAGTTTGCTTGACGCACTGAAATGACAGATAACAACTGTTCAAGGTTTTGTTTGTTCCTGAGGACGGCTGATCCACCCCCAGTGTTGTGTGCCTACATACTCACCTACATGTACTCAAATATGTGTACTTCATGGGCCGACTATTGGCTCATATAAACTTCGTCTTTCCTTTTTACCAATCAGTCAATATAGTGGCTTTCATTCCTTATGTCTCTTGTATTTTCTTTTCGTAATACTTTTGGATTTCAAAGTTTTCGTGATTGCTTTTCTTTTCGAAGGCCGATGCATTTATGTGTCACACACTGAAGTACTTCCGACGTCTCTTTGCTTCGACTGCATCCACAGTCTCCACCCGAAGCCTCTTGTCCTTCCGTATCTCATTTTATACATTGATTTTGTGTGCATTTTACGTTCTTGTCACCCACGATGCTATCACGTCTCTCCACCGTGATAAGGCTGAGTTCTCTCAGCCTTTCCTTGAAGTCCCTTCAGCCAGGGCTGAAGGGAAGGGACTGGACCCCTTACTAGATCAAATATTGGTCAGCGTCCAAAGCAGACCTTTCCCTCCCTCCCTCCTCCCTTTGCGACCCACGACCCTCGCCTACTTAAAGCAGGAACTCACTACGACCTTCACCCAGCCCTCGCTCATTGCAACTCTTACCCACCACCACCACACTCACCAACTACGACCACTCATCCATGACGACCTTTGACAACCACAGCCCATAGCTCTCTTTCACGCTCGATGTCCTCAATGAATTTAATTCCCGTTGTCGGGGACAGGAACCTTGTATATATATGTATATATATATATATATATATATATATATATATATATATATATATATATATATATATATATATATATATATATATATATATATATATATATATATATATATATATATATATATATATATATAGTTTTCTCTTTCAGCGCCTTAGTGTGGCGATCCAAAGAGGAAATGCTCACTGCATCCATGGTTCCTGCCCGCCATCTGAGGAGCTGGAGGAGCTGCACAACTTGTGACAAGTAGTCTTGTACCTTGCATGTAACCAATGTTGTAACCCTTTTTGTGTAATGAAATTTTAAATAAAGTTAGATATATATACACACACACACTAAAAGAATAGGGTAGGGGAAGAAAATATCAGTGTTCAGTGAGGATCCACAAGGTCTTCTCTAAGTACTAATTATTTTCTTCTCCGAGGCTATGGGTCCCTACACTTGCACCTGAGGTGGTACCCCTTTTAGGTATAATATATATATATATATATATATATATATATATATATATATATATATATATATATATATATATATATATATATATATATATATATATATATATATATATATATATATATATATATAGTTTTCTCTTTCAGCGCCTTAGTGTGGCGATCCAAAGAGGAAATGCTCACTGCATCCATGGTTCCTGCCCGCCATCTGAGGAGCTGGAGGAGCTGTACAACTTGTGACAAGTAGTCTTGTACCTTGCATGTAACCAATGTTGTAACCCTTTTTGTGTAATGAAATTTTAAATAAAGTTACACATCAAGAAGTCAACACCAGCAATCAACAGCCAATTAACGCACTACTATATTCTACCCACTTCAAGACTCCGCTCCAATATAGAAACATCAAGAAATACGGGCCAATAGGCCTTCTGCAGTTACAGATCTATTCTTCCCTTATACCCATTGTTTCGTGTTCTGTGTTTGTTCTCACCTCACCCCAAACCATTGTAACATGTCACCTCACCCAAATATATATATATATATATATATATATATATATATATATATATATATATATATATATATATATATATATATATATATATATATACACACACATACACTTTAAGCTAGTATCGATCCCCCCCCCCCCAAGGTGGGACTACAGACCCGCACCAGGATGCAACACCACAACAGTTCGGCTTGTATAGGGATCTAGATGAAGTAAAGTGTAAAGTGTGTGGACAAAGACAGGGACACACACTCGAACACTATATCTTGGATTGTAGTAAAATTGATCCTTTTAGAGATAGATCTAAGCTCACTCTGTATGATATGGCAACCTATCTTATTACCATGGATAAATTACCTGAAATCCTTGCATGTATCCACATTTCACTTCCAGTAGATGAACGACATATGAGATTCAGAAACAAGTAGTGTATTGTGAGGACTAATAATAAACAGAAGCTTCCCTATGACTCTGTAATGTCCCCATTGGTCAAACTATTATGTATTAGCGATAAGACCTACCATTAATGTATGATGACTTACTGTAAATATGTAGCTCTTGAAATAGCACTTACTCTGTAACTAGCTGACATTGTAACTATAAGGTGTGAAGGATAGATGAAATTGTTAATGTAAGAATCTAAGATGAGGTCTGATAAAGATCTTTTGTGCCCTCTGTAATGCTTTTGCGCTACCACTCACAGGATGAGTATGGGGTGCACAATAAACTAGCCGCCTTCGGCGGCAACAATCAAAACAGTTGACTAACTCCCGGTTACCTATTTACTGCTAGGTGAAACAGGTCATTAGTTGAAAGGAAATGTGCCCAATCATTTCTATCCCGCCCGGGGATCAAACCGGGATATATTTCAGTAGTGAAAGACCACATCAAATGCAATGGTTATCTTGAGATGATTTCGGGGCTTTTAGTGTCCCCGCGGCCCGGTCCTCGACCAGGCCTCCACCCCCAGGAAGCAGCCCGTGACAGCTGACTAACACCCAGGTACCTATTTTACTGCAAGGTAACAGGGGCATAGGGTGAAAGAAACTCTGTCCATTGTTTCTCGCCGGCGCCTGGGATCGAACCCAGGACCACAGGATCACAAGTCCAGCGTGCTGTCCGCTCGGCCGACCGGCTCCCTGGCGAAAGGTATTATGTAAAGTCTCGAGATATCCACAAGAAAAATTATTTACGCTGAGAATTTACATAAAAGTAATGGGTTGATTTTGATCGACCTGAGAATGGTCCAGGACGGACCGAAACGTCGTCGTCCCTTCACCTTCTAGTGTGTGGTCTGGTCAACATACTTTAGCCACGTTATTGTGACTCATCGCCTGCACTGGGTTGATTTTGTTACTTCACTTGCGTGTCAATCAGTGGTAATCAGAGAGACATATGGGTCAACTGAAAGACGTTCCTAGCGCTTCAGTACGCCGCTAGTTCATGCGGCCGTTCTCCTAATAGAACGTCGCATTTTGAATAGAAAATGATAGCGGCTCGCGAAATTGACATACTGTCCCGTTTTCTGTTTTGGGTCGCTTCCCTAAATAAATGACTTATGAAATGCTTGGTCCAAAGTCCTGGCAGTTCGGGAGACATCTCCCGTCACGCAGGGTGCAGTCGCACCTCCACAGATCTTTCCGTATCAGCTTTTGATACTGGTAATGGCTCAAAAGGGCCACCACTTACGGGCTATTCATACCCGTGCCACCTTTTGGGTGGCTTAATCTTCATCAATCAATCATCCTGGCAGTTCGCACCTTAGCTCTTCCCAGTAGCAGTGGGGCCAGTAGTCTGGGCTGTGGAAGATCGTGTGTTTACCACGAACGGGACTAACCTGTCCTCAGTGGGGAGGGGGAGGGGGGGGGGGGTATATCAACCTTCGTGATAATTACCTCAAAATGCGCTACGCAATTAGTACTTTTATGTACCTCTTATCCTTGGTTTGTTAGGTTAGGTTAGGGCAACGTGTTGCGTCCCCAAACATGTTAAATATGAAACAGTCGTGCTTGAACATCCCCTTGAATTTGAAATTAAAGTGAGCCTTGGCATTGGGGCATATCAAAGAAAAGGAGTATACTAGGGAATTAGTCTATTTTAAAGCCTGGTTAGTTACCAGGCTTAACTGGTAGTCAGTTACCAGATATAAAGTTATATCTGTACTAGGATACAGATATAACTTGAGTTATAACCTGTACCTCAAATACAGCTATATTTGTTTAGGATAAAGTTCAATTGCCAGTTTACTAATAGACTATTATTGGAACCTTAATAAGCCTTCAGAGCATCACAACTTTGTAGATAAGTATCCAGGTGGTGTAACGAGGGAGGAAGTCCACGCAGTATAATTACTTAGGCTTGAGGACAGGCCGCAATTAACACATGAGCGCTAGGCTCAAGCTTACACGATACACACTCTTAGTTGATTCACGCAGAATTCAGATACATATCGGCTGTGGATGCTCGTGGCTTGTTGTGGACACTTGTGTGCTGGACGGCAGGTGTAGCCATGGTTTGGTGGTGGCTGGGTCGTTGTGGGCGCTTGAAGATGGTGTGAGACAAAAGTACAACTTTTGATTCTGAATTGACAGTGACTTCCAGTTATGCTGGTCTCTTCTCAATATGGCGCGGAGCCAGCCGCTGGGGTGATACTCGCGCCCTCCTCGCCGTGGGCTGCAATAGGCATCCTTCGTTTCGTGTCCAAATGCTTTCTCTAGCTACTTAGGATGAGAACCAATGAGAACTTGCATAGGTTATGGATTCTCACTAGTGATAGGCGGGAGCGTTGAGTATTTGACTTACGGTGGTACTCATGCTTCCACCAGCAGTCCCTGTGGTGTAGTGGTAAGACACTCGCCTGGTGTTTCGCGAGCGCTTTGTCCTGGGTTCGTATCCTGGCCAGGGAGGATTTACTGGGCGTCAATCCTTAACTGTAGACTCTGTTTACCCAACAGTAAAATGGGTACCTGGTCGCCTTTCGCCAAGATGCTCGGGAACCTGTGCACCAGTCAATTGGAGATTGAGAGGCGGGACCAAAGAGCTCAAGCTTTTTCTTCAGAAAAGTACAATAGTTGTTTACTAGATGAGAACACTATCCACCTCAAATGTGACCCATCACCTCCCCCACTCCACACGTCTCCTCAAGTGACAGACAACAATTTTCCAACCAACATCGATATTTCTTCAAGTATAAATGATTTCCTTAACAACTACCACCTTGGCTTCTGCATTTGTAAATAACACCTCCTACACACCTCTTCCCTTTCAAATGTAACTCGCCCCTCCACACAATCACCCCTCAGGAATAAGTCACACCTCCCCCCCCCTTCCCACACCATACGTCAGCACCAATTTACTGACAGTCACCTGTCCCAACACCTCGCCCTGTTCTCTCTAGTGAAAGTCCCGTCCAGCATGTGTGTAAGTTATCTCCTCCCTTACCCCACCCGACTCCCAGGAAGTCCACCTGGAGGGCTGCTCACTGTACAAAACTCAAACGTCATTATGTACACACCACTGACGACACTGGCCTACACCAGTGCGCACGCACGCCCCCCCCCCTCCCCTTCCCCCCCCCCAACACCTTTTTACACAAGTGGCCTCTGAAGCAGACGACTTCCAACTCCTTTTAGCAGGCTGAGAGTATTTCCTTCTTATAGCAGATGTCAAGCCTTACCATACTAGTCTTCCCCCCCTAAAACATTTTGTGTTATGGCTGTTCAGGTAAGTTATCACACACGCCAAACTCATCCTGTGAGAAGCGCTGGAAAAGTTTACAGGTGGACATAATATGGGCTCAGTTACTGTACGCCAAAATGTATTTATTTAAGCAAGTTGACGCTTTGATAAACCAGTAACATAGTTTATTGACATATACGTCATCAGTAGTCATAGACTTATACATTTAACACAGCTGTGATCCCAAGTGATCCTAACACAGCTGTGATCCCAAGTGATGCTAACACAGCTGTGATCCCAAGTGATGCTAACACAGCTGTGGTCCCAGGTGATCCCAAGTGATCCTAACACAGCTGTGATCCCAAGTGATCCTAACACAGCTGTGATCCTAACACAGCTGTGATCCCAAGTGCTCCTAACACAGCTGTGATCCCAAGTGATCCTAACATAGCTGTGATCCCAAGTGATCCTAACATAGCTGTGATCCCAAGTGATGCTAACATAGCTGTGATCCCAAGTGATCCTAACACAGCTGTGATCCTAACACAGCTGTGATCCCAAGTGCTCCTAACACAGCTGTGATCCCAAGTGCTCCTAACACAGCTGTGATCCCAAGTGATGCTAACAGCTGTGATCCCAAGTGGTCCTAACACAGCTGTGATCCCAAGTGATGCTAACATAGCTGTGATCCCAAGTGCTCCTAACACAGCTGTGATCCCAAGTGCTCCTAACACAGCTGTGATCCCAAGTGACCCTAACATAGCTGTGATCCCAAGTGATCCTAACACAGCTGTGATCCCAAGTGCTCCTAACACAGCTGTGATCCCAAGTGACCCTAACATAGCTGTGATCCCAAGTGATCCTAACACAGCTGTGATCCCAAGTGGTCCTAACACAGCTGTGATCCCAAGTGACCCTAACATAGCTGTGATCCCAAGTGATCCTAACACAGCTGTGATCCCAAGTGGTCCTAACACAGCTGTGATCCCAAGTGATGCTAACACAGCTGTGATCCCAAGTGATGCTAACACAGCTGTGATCCCAAGTGGTCCTAACACAGCTGTGATCCCAAGTGGTCCTAACACAGCTGTGATCCCAAGTGGTCCTAACACAGCTGTGATCCCAAGTGATGCTAACACAGCTGTGATCCCAAGTGACCCTAACACAGCTGTGATCCCAAGTGGTCCTAACACAGCTGTGATCCCAAGTGATGCTAACACAGCTGTGATCCCAAGTGGTCCTAACACAGCTGTGATCCCAAGTGATCCTAACACAGCTGTGATCCCAAGTGATGCTAACACAGCTGTGATCCCAAGTGATCCTAACACAGCTGTGGTCCCAAGTGATCCTAACACAGCTGTGGTCCCAAGTGGTCCTAACACAGCTGTGGTCCCAAGTGGTCCTAACACAGCTGTGGTCCCAAGTGATCCTAACACAGCTGTGGTCCCAAGTGATCCTAACACAGCTGTGATCCCAAGTGATCCTAACACAGCTGTGATCCCAAGTGATCCTAACACAGCTGTGGTCCCAAGTGATCCTAACACAGCTGTGGTCCCAAGTGGTCCTAATACAGCTGTGATCCCAAGTGATCCTAACACAGCTGTGGTCCCAAGTGATCCTAACACAAGGAGTGGGAGTTTTAGCTTATTATGAGCCCCATCGCGTGATGCTAACATTATTTCTTTCATTGAAGGGTGTACACTGGAGAGTGTAATCTGTAAGTATACATGGATAGTATATTTGTCCCTGTGACTAATGTACGTAGTGGCTAAGGCAAACCGTTTACATTTACGGTGTTGTAATTAGGCCTGTAACGTGGTATCTGTGAGTTAATTACAGCAGCCTTGCTTGTGCTGTTATCTCTGTATTTGTAACTTTGTATCATTGTTTAAATTTTATGTAGTCTGAATCTCGTTTGTTCGCCACTGTAGCTGTTGTTCCACAGATATAAACATTAAGAGTTACGTGTTGTATACGGGACTGAGAGGGTTGCCTCCTAGTGTGATAACGGAGCCAGTCATAACATCAGCCAATAATAATGGGGGCTTGTCTGTGATCTGAAAACAAAGATCACTGTACGTTTGACCATATTTGTTAATGCCCAGTTTGATGTTATCTTGTTTGGTCAGTGGCCATTGTTATTTTTTACTTGCTTTCTTGTCTTGGATTTTGCTTAAAGCTTTGTAACCGTGTCTTTCAGTGTTGCCATATTTGCCGAATGATGCAACATTGAAAATATACGATTATTTCACATTTGCCAAGGTACCCATCTCTAGTTAAGCTATTTGCCTTTGAAAAGTCTAATTTCATTTCACTGGGAAAACATTACGGTTTGAACATTCAGAGGAACATGACTTAGAAGAAACTTAAATCATATTATGCCTCTAAGATATAATTTCTTTGCTCTTTACACAACTTGACCAAATTTGGATAAGGATTTATTGTCACAATTATTCTCTTTTTCTCTTGTCATGCGACTAATTGTGTTAACTATTTCGAAGACATTTTGGAGTAATATATGATTTAAATTGATTAGTGCAAGTATGTTGTAGTTTTGAAGACTTGAATTTGAAGGCCCATCAATCCCGGGAGTGTTGCCAAGGCCGCCACAACACCTTACTGATCAACCAGCAAGTATACTTCAGCTTTGGACATAGTTTAAGATTGATTGATTGATAAAGATTAAGCCACCCAAGAGGTGGCACGGGCATGAATAGCCCGTAAGTGGCGGCCCTTTTGAGCCATTACCAGTATCAAGAGATGATACTGGAGATCTGTGGAGGCGCGACTGCACCCTGCGTGACGGGAGATGTCTCCCGGACCAAATGGTGACCAAATGGTGATAGTTCAAGACTAAAGCAAGCTTGAGATACTGTTTGAACAACAAGAGGTGTGATACCGCCTTTGGTGTATAAATGATTAGTAATATTTTGGTAACTCACTGTGATAATTTTTCTTGGCAACTAGAATACATTCGACTCAGCGTGATGATGTAGGCGGGTCGTCATTTCATTGGTTGTGTTAAGTGTGTTTGCTACTGGTGTTTACAGTGCTCATTGGCGTAGACTATTGGCGAGCGACGGAGTCCTGCTCCCAGTGTTCGCGAAGCTCATTGTTGCCTGTGCTAAGGTTCTAATATTACGATGGATCTCCTGTAGCAGCGTTTAGGGCATTATATTACTGAGGAGAGAGTTACCATTTTTTATATTATATATTAAACACTATTCTGTGGTTTGGTTACTTTGTGTGATAAGGTGGAGTAGACGATGTCATGCACTGTATCCTTGGACTCACTGATGATTACTGACAATACATTCATTGTTAGATTTCATTCTGCTAGAATTTACCTACTTAAAATTATCTGTTAGATTAAGGACCTGCGCGTACTAGTGGCTTTACAAGATTGTAAATACTATGCTATGTATTCTCTCAAACCCAATGTACCTTCTTGTATATAAATAAATAAATAAATAAATAAACATAATACAGCGGCAATATCCTCTCAACTTCAGAGTTGCTGTCCAGTTTTGAGTGACTACAAATAATAACTGAAAGGTTATTAGCTGGTGACCCGCTCATAGTAAACTTTCCTGATCATCAGAGTATTACTGCGATACTTAATGGTCGGGTGACAATCTTGACGCAGGAAGAGTGCGACTACAAGGTTCCCAGCCCAGTAAATCGTGCCTCACAGGTTTAATAGAATTCTATGACCAGGCAACAAAAATTAGACAGGAAAGAGAAGGGTGGGCCGACTGCATTTTCCTGGACTGTCAAAAAGCCTTTGACACAGTACCAAACAGGCAGGAGTAAAAGGGAAGGTGCTCCAGTGGATACGGGAGTACTTAAGCAACAGAAAACAGCGAGTAACGGTGAGGGGGGAGACATCAGAGTGGCGAGATGTCACCAGCGGAGTCCCACAGGGCTCAGTACTTGGACCCATCCTGTTTCTGATATATGTAAACGATCTTCCGGAGGGTATAGACTCATTCCTCTCAATGTTTGCTGATGATGCAAAAATTATGAGAAGAATCAAGACGGATGAAGATAGACAGAGACTACAGGATGACCTGGATAAACTGGAGGAATAGTCTAGAAAATGGCTGCTAAAGTTCAACTCAGGAAAGTGTAAGGTGATGAAATTAGGCGAAGGGAGCAGGAAGCTAAACACAAGATATCATCTGGGAGGTGAAATTTTGCAAGAGTCAAATAGAGAGAAAGATTTGGGGGTTGATATCACACCGAACCTGTCCCCAGAGGCCCACATCAAAAGAATATCATCAGCGGCATATGCTAGACTGGCCAACATAAGAACTGCCTTTAGAAACTTGTGTAAGGAATCTTTCAGAACCCTATATACCACTTATGTAAGACCAATCCTGGAGTATGCAGCTCCAGCCTGGAGTCCATACCTAGTTAAACACAAGACAACGCTAGAGAAGATTCAGCGGTATGCCACCAGGCTCGTCCCGGAACTGAGAGGAATGAGCTACGAGGAAAGGCTAAAGGAGTTGAACCTCACATCCCTGGAAAACAGAAGAGTAAGGGAGACATGATAACTACCTACAAAATTCTCAGGGAAATTGATAGGGTGAACAAAGACAAACTCTTCAGCACGGGTGGGACACGAACAAGGGGACACAGGTGGAAACTTATTATCCAGACTTATTACTTATTACTTATACTTATTTACTTTAACTTATTACTTATAACGCCACAGAGACGTTAGAAAGATTTTTTTCAGTGTCAGAGTAGTTAATAAATGGAATGCTTTAGGCAGTGATGTGGTGGAGGCTGACTTCATACACAGTTTCAAATGTAGATATGATAGAGCCCAGTAGGTTCAGGAATCTGTACACCAGTTGATTGACAGTTGAGAGGCGGGACCAAAGAGCCAAAGCTCAACCCCCGCAAGCACAATTAGGTAAGTACAAGTACACACATACACACACACACACACACTACTGCTTGTAAGTAGTGTATTCCCCTAGTTGTATTTACCTAGTTGTGCTTGTGGGGGTTGAGCACTGCTCTTTCGGCCCGTCTCTCAACTGTCAATTAATCAACTGTTACTAACTACTAGCTAATTTTATTATACTTTTTTCACACACAAACCCCAGGAAGCAGCTCGTAATAGCTGTCAAACTCCCAAGCACCTATTTACTGCTAGGTAACAGGGGCATCAGGATGAAAGAAACTCTGCCCATTTGTTTCCACCTAGTCCGTGAATCGAACCCGGACGACAGGATTACGAGTCCCGCGTGCTGTCCACTCAGCTACCAGACCCCTACCCTGTGTGTATGTGGTATTGTTCAACCGCAAGTGAACAGACAACCGGAGACCAGGACGCCGCAAAGGGAATAAGTTCATCAGTCCGCTGAAGGAAACGGGTCACTTGGCCGCGGTGGAACACAGCAGGTCCAGACTGTGAGTGAAGGGATCCTGGCTGAGAGAACCATGTAAAGTATCTTCAGCGGCCTTCAAGAAGTCCCTCAACATATTTACTGTTTGATGGCCATTTGTGAGTACAGGAACAAGTATAGTTGGTGGTGACTGGGCGTGGAGGGTACCGTCACTAGACTGACCAGCGCCCAGGTGGTACCTCCGGCTCAGCCATTTACAGTGTGTTGACCCACTGACCAGACACGCGTCTTACAATTTCCGGGTTGGGTTCCGGGAATACCGAGGGGGGAGCTCTCCTTGACGGGACTGACATTAAGTAACGCAAGATCATTATTAATTCCAATTCTTATGTTCCATGTGTTATGAAGCTTTCAGCGTCTCCTGGAGCCTCCAGAACTCTCAGAAAGCTCTGCATTCTTCGAAGAATGCAGAGCTGGATTCTGACTAAATAATGCACGAAGTCGAAATTGAGACTGATTTCGAAAATGAATGCACAAAGTGGAGCCTGCATCTGGTATCACCGAGCCGCCCGGGCGAGGGGCGGGCTCCCACACCCGCTATACCCTAACTGCTGTTAAAACCAAACTGCCTCAGACATCTCCATCACCACAAACAGTGTGATAACATTATAAAAAGGCGGGTCAGGCTTCAGGCTCCTGTAGTCTGCAACTCTACAAATAATATCAATAAATAAATACGCTCTGAGCAACTGTTGGAGTGTTATGACTGACTGGCCTCCTCTAAAAGCTTGGCGTCACGTGAAGATTGTAGATGGTTTCAAGTTTTGTCTTCAAAGTAGGAAATTCAAAATGATATAATTTGTAAATAACTGTCGTTTGTAGAACACAGCATACAACACGGGGCATTTGTTTACACAGACACAACACTTCAAGTGTTGCACAGTAACAAAGATTAAGTAAGACTTGTATTGCATACTTGCGCAGCTGCTGTTCAACTTAATTAACACTCTGGTCTAAATAACATCTACAAGTCAGATTTGCCATTTGGGAAGTTTTACGATTGTATTTGTGTTTTGTGAGGTAAGAAGACTTAAATGGTTGCTTGCATTGGTTTTAGTGCTCCTGTTCTAACGTTAAACCGCTTTGGGCTCCAGATTGTGGCCAGGCTTGACGAAACGACCAAAAGACGTATATATAATTATTATACCCTTTATCTGACGCCTCACTGGACGTATGGGTCATGGTAAAGATTCGAACTTAAAAACACAAACACTGTTAATATACGAGCTGAGCTTAAGTATAGTTTCAATTTTTGTAGCTCTCCCCACCTCCCCCCCCCCCTCTCTCTGTTTGTGTATCTCTCTCTCTCTCTCTCTCTCTCTCTCTCTCTCTCTCTCTCTCTCTCTCTCTCTCTCTCCCTCTCTCTCTCTCTCTCTCTCTCTCTCTCTCTCTCTC
>WNGS01158745.1:15847565-15897230 GCA_020271785.1 Procambarus virginalis
TGGGAGGAGTCTCCTGCTGTACTATCATTGGTGGAGGCTAGAACGATAATCTCGTGCGACATTCCACAAACCATGTATTCAAAGGAAGACGGTTGTTGATGCTGTGTAAAGGGCGGTGATCCATGGAGGTCATATGGGTGGAGGAGGAGGGGGGGACACTACACCACGACATGGTCAATAGCATTACAACCAGGGAGTCAAACGAATCCTCCGAGGTGTCCAAGGCTTCCTCTGAAGCCTAACCAGGCTTTCACACAATGGCCCGATGTGAAGTGGTGTAGTGGTTTAAGTCTAAGGCGTTACTTGGGAGTACCCAGAGCACAGGTTCGAATCCTCCTCATGTTCTCATTGATACATCACGTCAATGTGATTTCTTTGTGTATACAAGGTTTACTATATTTTGAAACTGAGCAGGTCGAGGTTAACGACCTGGTCACCGGTTTAACATTGCTCAAGGTTATGAGGCATCCATCAGTCTCAGGAGACTATGGAGTTGCGCTCTGGTTGTCGGTCTGGAGTGGCCTCACCAGGTCCGCAAGCCAGGGTAGGTTGATTCGGGGGAGAAGCTGCTTACCCAGGCAGCAGGTCCCACCTCTCCACGGCGCTGAATGAAAGTCTCCAATGGAAAGGCATACGCCAATACGATTGGTTCCAGCGCCGTCGCAGGAACTGTGAGTCCGGGTTAACTGTGACTTTCAAGATTAACGTTGTAAATACACCAAGGACTGAATATGATATTTGTATTAACTATGCAAGAAAGGACAACAGCTGGAGATAACCTCACACTTGCTCGTGATGCTTATAGTATGGAATACCAGTCAGCCCCCACACACCTGAGAGTGAGCCTCGCCAGCTGTGAGAAGCGTGAGTGAGCGCGGATGTGTGCTATGCGCTCCCCAGGGCGCGGGTGCGTGCTCTGCGCTCCCCAGGAGCGTCTCTGGGGCCACTTAACACCAGCAGCAGTGTGGCAGCGTGGACACGGCAGAAGGTGCAAGCTGGTATGTGTGTTGTCGTCTACACCGGGGGGGGTCTGATGCAGCCACGATACACTCACTGGCTCTTTCTTTCTATAATCAGTATAGATCAGTATCGTGTATGTCTTGCTTTTATTCTCCGTAACACCTGAGAACATTTCCATGATTCACCCCTGTGTAAACAACAGAGTAGTCTCACCCCTGTGTAAACAACAGAGTAGTCTCACCTGTGTAAACAACAGAGTAGACTCACCCTGTGTAAACAACAGAGTAATCTCACCCTGTGTAACAACAGAGTAGACTCACCCTGTGTAAACAAGAGTAGACTCACCCTGTGTAAACAACAGGGTAGACCTTGGTGTGCAACACTGGGCACAACTCCAGGAGCGGCACCATAGTAGTGCTTCGTGGTGACAGCTGCCGCAGTCGGTATCATACCTGGTTGATACCTGGTTGGATACCTGGTTGATGGGTTCTGGAGTTCTTCTACTCCCCAAGCCCGGCCCGAGGCCAGGCTTGACTTGTGAGAGTTTGCTCCACCAGGCTGTTGCTTGGAGCGGCCCGCAGGCCCACATATCACCACAGCCCGACTGGTCCGGAACTCCTTGGAGGAATAAATCTAGTTTCCTCTTGAAGATTACCACGGTTGTTCCGGCAATATTCTTATGCTTGCTGGGAGGACCGTTGAACAACCGCGGACCTCTGATGTTTATACAGTGTTCTCTGATTGTGCCTATGGCACCCCTGCTCTTCACTGGTTCTATTTTGCATTTTCTTCCAATCGTTCACTCCAGTACAGTACACTGTCCAAGGTCCCCCAGCAGCAGGAGACTCCTCCACCCCAGCAGCAGGAGACTCCTCCTACCCCAGCAGCAGCAGGAGACTACTCCCATCCCAGCAGCAGGAGACTCCTCCTACCCCAGCAGCAGGGACTCCTCCCACCCCAGCAGCAGGAGACTCCTACCAGCAGCAGGAGACTCCTCCTACCCCAGCAGCAGGAGACTACTCCCATCCCAGCAGCAGGAGACTCCTCCCACCCCAGCAGCAGGAGACTCCTCCTACCCCAGCAGCAGCAGGAGACTCCTCCCACCCCAGCAGCAGGAGACTCCTCCTACCCCAGCAGCAGCAGGAGACTCCTACCCCAGCAGCAGGAGACTCCTCCTACCCCAGCAGCAGGAGACTCCTCCTACCCCAGCAGCAGGAGACTCCTCCTACCCCAGCAGCAGGAGACTCCTCCTACCCCAGCAGCAGGAGACTCCTCCTACCCCAGCAGCAGCAGGAGACTCCTCCTACCCCAGCAGCAGGAGACTCCTACCCCAGCAGCAGGAGACTCCTCCTACCCCAGCAGCAGGAGACTCCCACCCCAGCAGCAGGAGACTCCTCCTACCCCAGCAGCAGCAGGAGACTCCTACCCCAGCAGCAGCAGGAGACTCCTACCCCAGCAGCAGGAGACTCCTCCTACCCCAGCAGCAGGAGACTCCCACCCCAGCAGCAGGAGACTCCTCCTACCCCAGCAGCAGCAGGAGACTCCTCCCACCCCAGCAGCAGGAGACTCCTCCCACCCCAGCAGTAGGAGACTCCCACCCCAGCAGCAGGAGACTCCTCCTACCCCAGCAGCAGCAGGAGACTCCTCCCACCCCAGCAGCAGGAGACTCCTCCCACCCCAGCAGTAGGAGACTCCCACCCCAGCAGTAGGAGACTCCTACCCAGCAGCAGGAGACTCCTCCTACCCCAGCAGCAGGAGACTCCTCCTACCCAGCAGCAGGAGACTCCTCCCACCCCAGCAGCAGGAGACTCCTACCCCAGCAGCAGGAGACTCCTCCCACCCCAGCAGCAGGAGACTCCTCCTACCCCAGCAGCAGGAGACTACTCCTACCCCAGCAGCAGGAGACTCCTCCTACCCCAGCAGCAGGAGACTCCTCCCACCCCAGCAGCAGGAGACTCCTCCCACCCCAGCAGCAGGAGACTCCTCCTACCCCAGCAGCAGGAGACTCCTCCCACCCCAGCAGCAGGAGACTCCTCCTACCCCAGCAGCAGGAGACTCCTCCCACCCCAGCAGCAGGAGACTCCTCCCACCCCAGCAGCAGGAGACTCCTCCTACCCCAGCAGCAGGAGACTCCTCCCACCCCAGCAGCAGGAGACTCCTACCCCAACGAGGCTCACCTGCAGACAGCTCGCCGCCGGGGGAGGAAAGTGTCAGCTGGAGAATGACGAGGGCGATGGAGGCGTTCTGGACTCCCGTCTCCACGCTGATGGCGATCACCTCTGGGAGCGGCAGACGGAAGCCGAAGCCGAGCACCATCCCCGCCAGGTACCCCAGAGTCGGCAGCATGAACCCGGACACCACCATCTGTGGGGGAGACAGGTAGGTCATGAAGCAGGGATAGGGTGGGTGGGTAGGTCATGAGGCAGGACTAGGGTGGGTGGGTAGGTCATGAGGCAGGACTATCGATGAGGTAGGTTAATGGTGTAGTAAGTAAGCGAGCTGTGTGTAGGTGAATACTTAATAATAAAATATCCAAATTGTTAAACATCGCTCACCATCACCCTGTAGTGTATCCTTCTGTCTCACTCTACAGGGATATGTAGTTCCTCCAGGTGTACCTTACCCTCCAGGTGTACCTTACCCTCCAGGTGTACCTTACCCTCCAGGTGTACCTTACCCTCCAGGTGTACCTTACCCATCAGGTGTACCTTACCCTCCAGGTGTACCTTACCCTCCAGGTGTACCTTACCCACCAGGTGTACCTTACCCTCCAGGTGTACCTTACCCTCCAGGTGTACCTTACCCACCAGGTGTACCTTACCCTCCAGGTGTACCTTACCCACCAGGTGTACCTTACCCTCCAGGTGTACCTTACCCTCCAGGTGTACCTTACCCTCCAGGTGTACCTTACCCACCAGGTGTACCTTACCCTCCAGGTGTACCTTACCCACCAGGTGTACCTTACCCTCCAGGTGTACCTTACCCTCCAGGTGTATCTTACCCTCCAGGTGTACCTTACCCTCCAGGTGTACCTTACCCACCAGGTGTACCTTACCCACCAGGTGTACCTTACCCTCCAGGTGTACCTTACCCTCCAGGTGTACCTTACCCTCCAGGTGTACCTTACTCACCAGGTGTACCTTACCCTCCAGGTGTACCTTACCCTCCAGGTGTACCTTACCCACCAGGTGTACCTTACCCTCCAGGTGTACCTTACCCACCAGGTGTACCTTACCCACCAGGTGTACCTTACCCACCAGGTGTACCTTACCCACCAGGTGTACCTTACCCTCCAGGTGTACCTTACCCACCAGGTGTACCTTACCCACCAGGTGTACCTTACCCTCCAGGTGTACCTTACCCACCAGGTGTACCTTACCCTCCAGGTGTACCTTACCCACCAGGTGTACCTTACCCTCCAGGTGTACCTTACCCACCAGGTGTACCTTACCCACCAGGTGTACCTTACCCTCCAGGTGTACCTTACCCACCAGGTGTACCTTACCCTCCAGGTGTACCTTACCCTCCAGGTGTACCTTACCCACCAGGTGTACCTTACCCTCCAGGTGTACCTTACCCACCAGGTGTACCTTACCTTCCAGGTGTACCTTACCCACCAGGTGTACCTTACCCTCCAGGTGTACCTTACCCTCCAGGTGTACCTTACCTTCCAGGTGTACCTTACCCTCCAGGTGTACCTTACCCTCCAGGTGTACCTTACCTTCCAGGTGTACCTTACCTTCCAGGTGTACCTTACCCACCAGGTGTACCTTACCCACCAGGTGTACCTTACCCTCCAGGTGTACCTTACCCTCCAGGTGTACCTTACCCTCCAGGTGTACCTTACCCTCCAGGTGTACCTTACCTTCCAGGTGTATCTTACCCACCAGGTGTACCTTACCCTCCAGGTGTACCTTACCTTCCAGGTGTACCTTACCCTCCAGGTGTACCTTACCCTCCAGGTGTACCTTACCTTCCAGGTGTATCTTACCCACCAGGTGTACCTTACCCTCCAGGTGTACCTTACCTTCCAGGTGTACCTTACCCTCCAGGTGTACCTTACCCTCCAGGTGTACCTTACCTTCCAGGTGTACCTTACCCTCCAGGTGTACCTTACCCTCCAGGTGTACCTTACCCTCCAGGTGTACCTTACCCTCCAGGTGTATCTTACCCTCCAGGTGTACCTTACCCTCCAGGTGTGCCTTACCCTCCAGGTGTACCTTACCCTCCAGGTGTACCTTACCCTCCAGGTGTACCTTACCCTCCAGGTGTACCTTACCTTCCAGGTGTACCTTACCCTCTAGGTGTACCTTACCCTCCAGGTGTACCTTACCCTACAGGTGTACCTTACCCTACAGGTGTACCTTACCCTACAGGTGTACCTTACCCTCCAGGTGTACCTTACCTTCCAGGTGAAGATTGAGAAGATGTAGTGGTAAGCGTAGATGCCGAAGGTGAACATGAATATCAGGTTGAAGGTGGAGACGGGCGTGATTGCCTTGGCACAGTACTTCACACTCCTGCAACACAGTCATTGGTTGAGATGCGCTGGCCAGCCTCGCATATATCGCTGATATAAACCTCTATATCCTTCTCTCTCTCTCTATTTTATGAAGGTGTATCTGCCCGAAACGCTGCGCGTACTAGTGGCTTTACAAGATTGTAAATACCATGCTATGTATTCTCACAAACCCAGTGTACATTCTTGTATATAAATAAATAAATTAATAATAAACGATTTCATCTCCCATTTGGTAACTTGTGTTCAGTGGCCTGCTCCTTACACCTAATTTCATTACTTTACATTTACGTCACTTAAACTCCAGTAGCCATTTGTTGGAAAATTGTCGCATGTAAAGTATTTTTCATTCACAAACACGGGGTTTGGGTGAATTAACGATCATTTGGCCCATGTAAGTAGGCCAGGTGATTAGGCCAGGTGAAAGGGGGCAATACTTTAATATGTAGTACAAAATGCCTTCGGACACACCTGACATTCTCAAGGAAACGTGAGAGAGTGGTGAGGGAGACTGGTGGCAGTACGGACGAGCGACTCACTTTGGGTAGAATATCTGGAGGAGGACGCCGAAGCCACACGGGATGATGAGAGAGATGACGGTGAGGGCGATGTCCCCGTACGGGATGACGAAGGGGGCGTCCTTCAGGATCACGGGACCCATCGCCAGCACCCACAGCGGCACCGTAACTGGGGAACACACAGGGTACAGTGGTGCTCGGCCATATTATTATTATTAATTAATTGATTCACACAGCTATGTGTTTGAGAAGAAAACGGGTGAGTGGGAGGAATGGATGAGGGAGAGGGAGGAAGGATTGTAGCAGGTCTCAAGGTATTATGTATTATTAGTATCATCTTAACTCTTGTGGGTGTGATGAGATCTGCCATATTTGTGTATTTTAGTTTGTGTGTTGTTAGGGTATTAGGTATGCTTAGGGGTGCCATCTCGCCATGCCCTATGGCTGGGGGGATCGGTGCCCTGAAGCTATATCAAAACCCTATACCCCCCGAAGTGGCAAGGGAAGTTAGGGGACAAAAAAAAATAATATTTCCCTACTGTTATCTCCCTGCCTTAACCGTCCTACGTTCCCTGTCGTCTGACATCTGAACAAGATGGTGTCACACAGCTGTGTTTGACGAGGATTAAACTCTGTTGAAGGTGCTTGTCTGTCATTATCTGGCCATCTGGTCAAGTCAGGTTATCTATGCCAGAGTCTGCAGGCATCCCCCCCCAGGTGGGGGCCCCCCTCTAGGTTTCCCCCGAGCCTCCCTTGGAGAATATTGTTAATTGTTAAGTCCAGTAATAATTAGGATCAGTGACTTAATCATCAACCAGCTGAAGAAATTAATAATAATATATTAAGTGGTCTCAAGTAATTATCAATTGAAGAAAGCCTCCAAGTTTCGGCTTTTCATATCCCTGACCCCTCTCCAGAGGGTCAAGACCCCTCTCCTTAGGGTCAAGACACCTGACCCCTCTCCTCAGGGTCAAGACACCTGACCCCTCTCCTTAGGGTCAAGACACCTGACCCCTCTCCTTAGGGTCAAGACACCTGACCCCTCTCCTCAGGGTCAAGACACCTGACCCCTCTCCTCACCCCTCTCCTCAGGGTCAAGACACCTGACCCCTCTCCTTAGGGTCAAGACACTCTTAATTATACTTTTGAGGAGTGGTGGCAGCGTTTAATGTCCTTATGAGGCTGCATATAATTATCCTGGTAATATTCAGACAGTTCTCCCATACGGTGCGCTAATTCTTCTCTCCTGTGGAATAAGCTGAGGGGAATCACTGGAAGGGTGGACGCGGCTGCTTTTCACGGTGTACTGGTGGTAAGGATATAATTATTAAGTATATACTAATCAGCACATGTTACATTAGTGGACGAGGCCAAAGGCCTTTCCTACGCTTCTTCTCATTCCTACCACTTCCTTCCTCCTTTACTTAGTCTACCCTCTATCCCATCTTTCTATCGGCCATTACTTTCCATTTTCATTTTTTTCCTCCATCCCTCTCCTTCCATCATCACCCCTTTCTCTCCCTAGGCTTTTCACACACCACCCTTCCTTTCACACATTTCCATACCCGCCCCTAGCCCATTACAGGATGGATGAAGGAGGGTTAGATAACCTTACCTTGAGGATACCTTGAGGTGCTTCCGGGGCTTATCGTCCCCGCGGCCCGGTCATCGACCAGGCCTCCTGGTTGCTGGACTGATCAACCAGGCTGTTGGACGCGGCTTCTCGCAGCCTGACGTATGAGTCACAGCCTGGTTGATCAGGTATCCTTTAGAGGTGCTTATCCAGTTCTCTCTTGAACACTGTGAGGGGTTTGCCAGTTATGCCCCTTATGTGTAGTGGAAGCGTGTTGAACAGTCTCGGGCCTCTGATGTTGATAGAGTTCTCTCTCAGAGTACCAGTTGCACCTCTGCTTTTCAACGGGGGTATTCTGCAAATCCTGCCATGTCTTCTGGTCTCATGTGATGTTATTTCTGTGTGCAGGTTTGGGACCAGCCCCTCTAATATTTTCCACGTGTAAATTATGATGTATCTCTCCCGCCTGCGCTCAAGGGAATACAGATTTAGGCTCTTAAGTCGGTCCCAATAGTTTAGATGTTTTACCGAGTGGATTCTAGCAGTAAAGGACCTCTGCACGCTCTCCAGGTCAGCAATTTCACCAGCAGTGAAAGGGGCTGTCATTGTGCAGCAGTACTCCACTCTAGAGAGCACAAGCGTTTTGAAAAGTGTCATCATCGGTATAGCATCTCTAGTGTGAAAAGTTCTTGTTATCCAACCTGTCATTTTTCTTGCAGTTGTGACGGCTACTTTATTGTGTTCTTTAAAGGTAAGGTCTTCCGACATGAGTACACCCAGATCCTTTACATTGCCTTTTCGTTCTATGTTATGATTTGCCTGAGTTTTGTACGTGGTTTCCGTTTTTATATTTTCATTTTTTCCATAGCGCATGAGCTGGAACTTGTCTTCGTTAAACACCATATTATTTTCTGTAGCCCATAGAAAGACCTGATCTACATCTGACTGGTGGTTCGCCGTGTCCTCTATGTTGCCTACTCTCATGAAGATCCTAGTGTCATCTGCAAAGGATGATACAGTGCTATAGGTTGTGCTCTTGTCTATGTCCGATATGAGGATGAGAAAAAGTACTGGAGCAAGCACAGTACCCTGGGGGACTGAGCTCTTAACGGTTGACGGGTTGGATTTTATTTTGTTGACTATTACACATTGGGTTCTGTTGGTCAGGAAATTGTAGATCCATCTGCCTACTTTTCCGGTAATTCCTTTTGAGCGCATTTTATGGGCAATAACACCATGGTCACATTTATCAAAAGCTTTTGCGAAATCTGTGTAAATTACATCAGCGTTTTGTTTGTCTTCTATAGCATCTAATGCCATATCATAGTGGTCCAGCAACTGCGACAGGCAAGAGCGCCCTGTTCTGAAACCATGTTGTCCGGGGTTATGGAGATGCTGTGATTCCATGTATTTTGTGATCTTACTTCTTAGCACTCTCTCAAAAATTTTTATGATGTGCGATGTTAGTGCTATCGGTCTGTAATTTTTGCCTCTGCCTTATTTCCTCCTTTATGAAGTGGTGCTATCTCTGCTGTTTTTAGTATATCAGGAATAACGCCAGTATCTAGGCTTTGTCTCCACAGAATGTGAAGGGCCTGCGATAGTGGTTTTTTACAGTTCTTGATGAATATGGAGTTCCAAGAATCCGGGCCTGGTGCGGAGTGCATAGGCATACTGTTTATGGCTTCTTCAAAATCCAGTGGGGATAGGGTGACGTCTGATATATGATTTGATGTTGGTATCATATCCATGAAAAATTCATTTGGGTTATCGATCTTTAGTGCGTTTAATGGCTCGCTGAAGACAGAGTCGTATTGCTTCCTCAGTAGCTCGCTCATTTCTTTGTTGTCATCGGTGAAAGTTCCATCTTCCTTTCGCAGGGGCCCGATACTAGATGTGGTTTTTGATCTTGATTTTGCATAGGAGAAAAAATATTCGGGTTCTCTCTATTTCACTGATGGCCTTTGCTCTCTTTCCCTCTCCTGCGTTTTGTATGATTCTTGTAGCTTGAGTTCAATTTTTCCTATTTCGCTACCTAACCTTCTGCCGTTCCTGAGATAGGGTGCGACTCTCAAGTTGTACCGCGATTCGTTTTCTTCGCCTATAGAGGGACGACGTTCTCGTTCCAATCTGATCGTTCCTCTTTTTTCTTAGGGGGATGCGGTTGTACATATTTCTAGTGCTACTGAGCTTATTTGTTCAGGCACTGGTTCAGGTTTGCATTTCCAGCTGTATGACCAGTGTATTCTGTGAAGTGGTTTATTTGCTCCCAGTTTAGTTTATTATGACGTTGAATTTGCTGAAATCTCCTCACCGGGAATCTNCTGGAGAAGCCTGCTGGAGACATTACCGCAGGTACGTCTCTATCTTCACTCCCTCCTCTCATCATTTCTCTTACGTGAGTAAGTGTACTCTCTCTTTCCTCTCATTTCATCTCCCTCCTATCATTATCACTCTCCTCTTTCCTCCTCTCAATATCTCTCCACAATAAAGTTTTGGGGTCAACAATAATGTTGGTTGTGTTGCAGCGTTTCCGGCGGCGGCTGTGGTGATGACGCCGGTCCCTCTGGTGGTCGCCCTCCTCGTCCGTCGGCTCTATCTCTGCCGCCGGAACAACAAGTCCCTCCACCTGCAGCACCTTCACAAAGTTCGTGGCGGGGAGCGGGAGGGCAAGGGTAGAGCTAAGGTCAGCATTACGGGAACAGTCAGTGAGGGTTAACGCTAGGGGCAATGTCATCCCGAGGTCAATGATAGGCGGGCTGAATCAGGGTAGTACTGAGGGACAGATATAAGCCAAGGTGAATATTTAGGGGCATGGTCAGCCGAGATAAGGTAAGAAAGCAGGGTCATAAAAAATTTTCAGGGATATTCCTGCGCGGGTCCTAAACCTCTGGCTGGTCCACTAAGTGTTGCTTGTTTCTGTTTTACTTGGGCGGAGTATGAGTATTTATGACTCATATTATCGCTTCAGTAAGATTTTGTCCCCATGTGTTTACCAATTTCTTCTGCTCTGTTGAATCTAAGTTGAAATCTTAATGGGTTTGTAACTGTGCACTGTTGCTCCGCAAGGTTTGCTAAATTGAAGACAACAAGTAGGGCCTGTCAAGGTCAGCGTGGAAGCTATCGCCTAACATTAGTACAAGAAGCAGGATCACTCAGGGTTACTACAAGAAGTCAGCCAAGGTCATTGGTAGCCTAGGTCGCAGGGTAAAAACTAATATTTTCTTCATACGTTGAAGGTCCCTAAAACCTTAAACAATACAAATTATGTGTATTCTATTCATGACAGAAGACAGATTTATAAGTAGAAGATAATTAACTTGTATAAATATTGGACTGGAACGAAAAAGTGCACAAAGAGACGGAAACATCAGTGCGCCAGAAAAGGCAACTGGTGAGAATGGCAAAGTAATGTTATGCACATTTTCAGGACACGCCGGAAGGGGGAAGCCAAGCACAGAACCCAGCCAACGAGGCGAAGGTCCTCCCGCAGGCCACAGACAAGAACATCGCTACGTCACCCGAGGGAGGAGTGGACAACCCTGCTGTTGACCTGCGGGAAGAGACTATGTGACGGGCGAGGCGCCACCTGCTGGAGGAGAGCGAGTGGTGGAGTTCCTGTTTATCACTGGATAAACGTGGGATACATGAGAGTGAGAGATTACATACGGCACTACAAAAAAATGTTTAGTGCTGCCTCTCTTCCAGTGAGCCGCGCACCTGTGCTCTCAGCTTCAGCTCCTTTCCATGATGGTTCAAAGTACTTATATAGAATTCTTTTCAATAAAAAATACACTGCGTGATTTATTCTTAATAGTATTATGCAAAAGTTGCAATAAACAGATTCCCAATTTAATTTTTGCCAAATAATACTGTAACGCGAACTGACACAAAGCCAAGCTTTTAAGAGCGCTTAAACAAAGTGACAGTGGCTCTCCGCGTGCAGCAAGTGTTCGCATAACAGATGCAAGCACCTGATTACACTTTTAGGATATAACAAACACCGAGACAAAGACCGTGTGCTTTGACGTTCGAGCAACGTCAGGGTCAGTGGACAGTAACATGATTGTTTCACTGAACGAAGCTGGAGGCGATACCAAGTAAAGGAAATACCCGCACCCTGCACGGGCGCTCGACAAGTTGAATACACTGAAAGAAAACAAGTTGTTACCTAAATCCATATTAGGGTTACAATCGCAGGAGAAAAAACCAAGGTTAATAGGCGAGGTATAGTACCATCCAGATTTAACCATCCTAGATTTAACTCTTCGTAGTTACCTTTAGGTAAGCACACGCGGCTTGTTACAAATATAAACTTTTCTAAGTAAAACTTTTTTTATCCACTCATTCGCGGATTCCCCGAAAACATTAATTTTTCTGTAATATATTATAGTATATAAATGAGAATCACGTCTCTCTACACAAGAGTTAAATGACCACGGGTTGTATTTCTTCCTTAGTAACAATCTGGATCAAACTGCTTCCAGCTGCTCCATGGAGTGTGTGGTGGTGGTTCCTGCCCGGGGGGGAGATGGTTGCCTCCATACTGTCATTGGCTGAGTTTGGTGCAGTAAGCTTAGTTGTCTTGCCTGGTTACATGCACTTGATTTTGCGAGTTTGTATGTACTCACCTAGTTGTGTTTGAGGGGGTTGAGCTCTGGCTCATTGGTCCCGCCTCTCAACCGTCAATCAACAGGTGCACAGATTCCTGAGCCTATTGGGCTCTATCATATCTACACTTGAAACTGTGTATGGAGTCAGCCTCCACCACATCACTTCCTAATGCATTCCATTTGTCAACCACTCTGACACTAAAAAAGTTCTTTCTAATATCTCTGTGGCTCATTTGGGCACTCAGTTTCCACCTGTGTCCCCTTGTGCGTGTGCCCCTTGTGTTAAATAGCCTGTCTTTATCTACCCTATCAATTCCCTTCAGAATCTTGAATGTGGTAATCATGTCCCTCCCTAACTCTTCTGTCTTCCAGCGAAGTGAGGTTTAATTCCCTTAGTCTTTCCTCGTAGCTCATGCCTTTCAGCTCGGGTACTAGTCTGGTGGCAAACCTTTGAACCTTTTCCAGTTTAGTCTTATCCTTGACTAGATATGGACTCCATGCTGGGGCTGCATACTCCAGGATTGGCCTGACATATGTGGTATACAAAGTTCTGAATGATTCCTTACACAAGTTTCTGAATACCGTTCGTATGTTGGCCAGCCTGGCATATGCCACTGATGTTATCCTCTTGATATGAGCGGCAGGAGACAGGTCTGGCGTGATATCAACCCCCAAGTCTTTTTCTTTCTCTGACTCCTGAAGAATTTCCTCTCCCAGATGATACCTTGTATCTGGCCTCCTGCTCCCTACACCTATCTTCATTACATTACATTTGGTTAGGTTAAACTCTAACAACCATTTGTTCGACCATTCCTTCAGCTTGTCTAGGTCTTCTTGAAGCCTCAAACAGTCCTCTTCTGTCTTAATCCGTCTCATAATTTTGGCATCGTCCGCAAACATTGAGAGAAATGAATCTATACCCTCCGGGAGATCATTTACAAATATCAGAAACAAGATAGGACCGAGTACAGAGACCTGTGGGACTCCACTGGTGACTTCCCGCCAATCGGAGGTCTCACCCCTCACCGTAACTCTCTGCTTCCTATTGCTTAGGTACTCCCTTATCCACTGGAGCACCTTACCAGCTACACCTGCCTGTCTCTCCAGCTTATATACCAGCCTCTTATGCGGTACTGTGTCAAAGGCTTTCCGACAATCCAAGAAAATGCAGTCCGCCCAGCCCTCTCTTTCTTGCTTAATCTTTGTCACCTGATCGTAGAATTCTATTAAGCCAGTCAGGCAAGATTTACCCTCCCTGAACCCATGTTGGCGATTTGTCACGAAGTCCCTTCTCTCCAGATGTGTTACCAGGTTTTTTCTCACGATCTTCTCCATCACCTCATAGGGGCCTCGTAGCCTGGTGGATAGCGCGCAGGACTCGTAATTATGTGGCGCGGGTTCGATTCCCGCACGAGGCAGAAACAAATGGGCAAAGTTTCTTTCACCCTGAATGCCCCTGTTACCTAGCAGTAAATAGGTACCTGGGTGTTAGTCAGCTGTCACGGGCTGCTTCCTGGGGGTGGAGGCCTGGTCGAGGACCGGGCCGCGGGGACACTAAGCCCCGAAATCATCTCAAGATAACCTCAAGAAAGATCACCTTGCATGGTATACAAGTCAAGGACACTGGCCTGTAGTTCAGTGCCTCATGCCTGTCGCCCTTTTTGTATATTGGGACCACATTCGCCGTCTTCCATATTTCTATATGTGTGACCTTGGTTGTGCTCACATAGCTGTTACTGCAGCTAGGTGAGCACAACCTTGTGGGTTGTGAGTGGTTGTATTCCGCTCTTGCGTCTAGCCTCTCAATCTTTACTAGACTGATGCACAGGTTCTGAACCCTTTGAGGTCTGTCAGGTATGAAACCATGTGCAAACGACGAGTCACAATAATGTGGCTAAAGGTGTACGTGACACCCAACCCACACATCTGACACCTAAACCCCCCACTGACACTCAACCCACACATCTGACACTTAAACCCCCACTGACACTCAACCCACACATCTGACACCTAAACCCCCACTGACACTCAACCCACACATCTGACACCTAAACCCCCACTGACACCCAACCCACACACATGACACCTAAACCCACACACCTGAAAATGACGAACCGACGACGTTTCGGTTCGTCCTGGACCATTAAGTGGTGAAATAAAGATGCGTGTCTCTACGACTGCCTCACTAGTCATAGGGCGGGTACCATGTCAAATGGTTTCTGACGGTCCAAATAATTATCAAATGTAGGCTTCAATGGTTACTGAAAATGCAGCATAACATTCAAAATTTAAAACCAAAATATGTAACCTTTGGAAATCACAGGAAAACATTTTTATTTTGAAGTACTTTATATATATATATATATATATATATATATATATATATATATATATATATATATATATTATATATATATATATATATATTTCAGGGAAATATATATTTCCCTGAAATATATATATACACAGAGCATTCAGGGAAAAACTTGCCATTTAACTCTGAATACATAAGGGTGTTCGCTTCTCCTACCACCCCCCTTTTTTATGGTGTACACTTTATTAAGCATGGTTATACAGTTACATATCTGGTTGTATACAAAAAATGAACATTAAGAGGACACAAAAATAGTTCGCTTCCTAGAGGCTGTAGATTTCCTCGAACTCCTCCGACGTTGGGCAGGAACCGAGGATGCAGCGAGCATTCCCCCTCTGGATCGCGACACTGAGGCGCTGAAAGAGAAAACTTGCCGCTCTAGGGTCTCTTGTGGTGTCAATGAGCTTGGAACCAAGATCCTTTAGAAACCTTCTTGCACTCTCTCCCCATGGGCCTAGGGTCTCAGACCCTATTGGAACGAAGTTGTACCGATGATCTAATTGCCTGTACTTGGCTGACTTGTCTCTTTCTCTGTGTGTCGCCGCGGCTCCTGCTGTGCCGGCAGAGAGGTTGATGTATGTGGCTGCCAGGGTGGATACGCAAGTGTAGTCCCATGCCAACTGTCTGCCACCCTTCCACGGACGCAGTGTGATTCCGTCTGGTCGGCCGGCAAAGCTAACAGAGTCACGGTTCAGAAGGTTGCGGGGCTCTCTCTCCGCTGGACACTGGGCAGAGGCAATGCTTCTTTTAATGATGTCGTTGACTTCGTCGTGTCTAGTGTGCCAACCACCAGATTTTCCACAGTGCAGGCCATGCAATCCATATTCGTCAGCATCTGCCTCGCCGCAAATACATATATGAACAGTGTGGATAGGGGCAGCAAGACGGAGAGCGACTGCAATACGGAGCTCCTGCGGATCAAGACGTGTGCCTGTCGCAGACATAGGGACTGCCAAAAGGAAGTCCCCTGCATGGGGAGCCTGCACAGCTGTGAGGCGTGCACGATCACTGGGGGTTGTTGCTGCCTCCAGCAAAGCTGTGGCTTCTTTGTCTGCAATGGGGCTGTCCCAACTGGATTGTTTCTTGGCTTTCGGCATGGCTGGTCTGAGTGCTGGGTCTGCCATGGCACCCCATTTCGTGTCGCATTCCGTGTAGTGGGGGTCCTGTATCCCCGCTACATCACTGAGGGTTTCAGGTAGAATTTCCTTAACCAGGTCATCTGATGCTGAGGAGGAAGACAGGAAGGCTGGGACAGCAATTTGGGTGGCGGTGCGGACACCCAAGCCACCGAGCCTAACAGGAAGAGTGGCTTGTTTCCACTGGCACTCGTTGAGGGAGAGATTAACAACTTTTTCCAGCATGGTCTTCAGTAAGAGGTCATACTCTTCAAGCTTTCGGTTGTCGTAAGATGGAGCGCACCTCAGAAAGTAGGTTAGCCTTGGAAGGGATAGGCATTTGGTGAGGAGATAAAAAGCATCGTGGGCAACGATGTCACCTATTCTGTCTTCCATCCTCCTAAGGTCTGCGATTTTCTTGTCAAGGATCTCCTCAATGGCGTTAGACCCGAGGGGGGCTCCAAGGAGGGTGCTGTTCTCGGCCCTAATGACATGGGCTCCAGGCAAGGCAGACCTTATTCTAGCTACGATGTCTGGGTTGGAGGAGACTACTTCACACTTGGAAGGGTTCAGGACGAGACCCAGGCTTACTTCTTGCTCCCTTATTTTCCTGATGTCTGCCAAGAGGTCGTCTACGGTGCCAGCTATAGTGCCATCATCCAAAAACCAGATGTTGAACTCGCTGGACAAGCTTTCGGTGATATTATATATATATATATATATATATATATATATATATATATATATATATATATATATATTATATATATATATATTTTGTTTCCCATTGTCGTGTTTTTCAAGAGATCCATAACCTTTAATCACCTTTTTGTATTCATTTTTGTATATATATATATATATATATATATATATATATATATATATATATATATATATATATATATATATATACACACATACAAGAGAGAAAGAACGCTTGCAACTTTTTTTTTTTTTGCTTGCTGCCGGGAAGTAATTTCCTGCGACTTGAAAAGGTAATGGTGGGTTTGCCGAGGCGTCTGCCCCGGGGAAGTAGGTTCGCGGAGGCAATGTAATCAGTGTACGTGTGTGTGTATTCACCTGGAGGGGATCATCTAGGTGAAACTGGAGTGTCCAGCTCCAGCCTTCTCAGTGCTCCATCAGTTTCAATCCCCGTAATTCACAAAAGAGGAATTTGTGCAAAAGTCAAAGAGCAGAATGTCACGGGAAGGAAAGTGGCGGATGTAATGAAATTTGGAGAGGCGGCCAGAGGGATTGGTTAGTAGCTCGACTCTAATGTCCAGAAGGATAGATAATTATCAGGAGAAACGCTAAACCGGTATGACTATGGAGAGCAGCTAAAGGTTTCTCTGACGGATCAATCTCGACTATCATTATTAATAATGAGCTAGAGATCCCTCAAGGAGTAATAAGCCCCACACACTATTCAACATCTTAACTAATACAATTACTAATATAACATTTCTGGGAAGAGTACAAGAATTAGAATATATAAGCTCTCACCTTTGTAAAGAGGAAGCAGTCTATTCAACTTCTTTGAAGGAAATATTCTGAACTTTGCTTCACTTTTCACAAATAAGAAAAGCGTACTCTCATCACAATAGAGAAAATGAAGACCTGCAAATTAATAGTGAAGTTCCTGAATGGGCTGACCTTTACCAGTACCTTGGGGTACTGTTGGCTCTAGTTAGGTAGAGAACAAAAAAAAAAAAAGAGAGAGAGCTTGATCAGCTCACAGGGTCAGGCAAAAGCTGCATCATGGTCTTAAGGCCTGTGTTATTTCTATATCTAGAATTCCAAAGTTCAGTTTGTAACTCATTTTGTATGTATGTACTTTTACCTAAATAAACTATTATTATTATTATTATTATTATTATTATCATTATTATTATTATTACTGGGAGTTATGTCCGGGAATGGTCATGAGGCTTCCTTTGCTGTACACAGCATGTATGTACTTCGTCAAAAACTATGACGTCTTATGTACATATTCAAGAAAGAGGAAAAGGCTTTAATGCTTACAAGATCAACCTTAAAAGTCGTGTATGCCGATGCGATTTTTCGGCCGTACATAAAACTGCTGAAACATCCTATCTGCGACAAGTAATACCAATCTTTCTAGCTTAAAAAGAGGACGAAGGAAATAAATGCTTAGCTTGCTATTAATATTGTCTGAAACCTCATAACAATCATTTTGCCAAGACAAACTGAGCTCTGCATTGAAAGTAGAAGGATGGGTATATGAGGTCCACTACCCCTCACAGGATGGGTATATGGGGTCCACTACCCCTCACAGGATGGGTATATGGGGTCCACTACCCCTCACAGGATGGGTATATGGGGTCCACTACCCCTCACAGGATGGGTATATGGGGTCAACTACAGCTCACAGGATTAGTATATGGGATCCGCTACTGCCCACAGGATGAGTATATGGGGTCCACTACCGCCCAGAGGATAGGTATGGCGGTATTTAATAAATTAACTAAATTAAAATAAAGTCGGCAAATCGTATCTTGATTTGAATCTTGGCCATCCATCAATGGCATCTATTAAACGTACTCAGTCACCGATAAGGTAAAAAAAAATGATGGTGCTGAATCATGTATATGTGAAGATAAAAATGATAACTCATCATATAGTATCATCTGTCACTATCTCGAATTAGGTGATATCACTACACGTGTGATGGCAAGCTCGGCTCTCAAGTGGGACATGGACTGGGACGACGATACTCGCTTACTGTTTAAGTTTCTTTTAAATGGAATTCTAAGCGAGTGATAACAGTTTAAGGAGTCTTGTGTGTGTTGCCATGCCTTCCGTACACTATTGCTTGATCTTAGCGACGAATGATAGAGCAGATAGACATGAAACGCCAAGTATATTATGCGGGATGGGTGCACATGTTCAGTGGTGGTGTACACGTGGAGGCCATGTGATAACAGCGGCCGGCTTGCCACCGCCTCCCATCCCATCCACATTTATTGTATCTGCCCTATACAAGTTATCACGTGATCTTTACCAGATAAAACACTGAACATGGGTACATAAAACAACAATATAAATCGTGGGCAAGAGTTATGGTGCATGATAATATGGGTGGGAGGGTGTGGCGGGGCTGGCCGGCACTAGAGGCCCAGCAGTCACCGTGGTGGGTCACCCACTACAACCTCTCTCTCTCTCGTACCACAGTAACAGTAGGTGAACTTACGGCAAATATTTAGCCAAGTTTCGTGGTGTGGCCGCTATACTGCCTCTTGGGCGACCCTCCCAGCACGCTGTTGGTAACCTGGTGGGACCTGGACTGGTGACCTGTGGTGTGTGTGTGTGTCAAGAGGTGCCACAGTAACTGTGGACCGTGATCTACAAGGAAAGATGACGGGTCGTGTTGAGCGTGTCCTGCTCCTGGACGGTGTGGATCCCCTGTGTGGGAAGGTCCTCAGGCAGGCGGGGATAGGCGTCACTACACACACCAAGCTCACAAAGGAACAACTTCTCAAGGAAATTTCGGCAAGTATAATATTTCAGTAGTATTAGTATTAACTAATACTACTCATTAGTATTAACTTTCTCAAATGTTACTTTGAGATTACCTTGAGGTGATTTCGGGGCTTAGCGACACCCGAGGCCCGGTCGTCCTAAATAATTTAATAATCCTAATAACCAGGCCTCCTAATCTAATTAAAAAGTTCCTTATTAATTTCTTCAAGATACATTTGCTTCATTTCTTGAGGTATCATTTTTAACTTTTTTCGTTGCCGTCTTATCTGTTATCTCACATGAGTCGTCCTCTCATAGTAGGTGACATCCGTTAGGGCATGACTCGAGCAGATGGGGTAGACCGGGGTTGGTAGAGGTGGGGGGTTAGGGTGGGGGCTGAGGCAGGGAGTGGCTAGGTGAAGGGAGGAGTGGTTGGGGTAAGTGAGGAGGAGGCCGAGATGAATGGTAAGGAAGCTGGGGTGAGCGGGGAAGATGACTGGGGTGAGCGAGCAGGAAGGGTCTGGGGTAAGCTTGGAGGAAGCTGGGAGTGACCATCTCTGTAGGGTGGTCGTGTTCATCTGTGGGGCATCCATATATGTTGAGAGTCATGTGAAGAACCATACAAACATTTACCAGTACCTAACAAAGAAGAGCAAGCTTAGTGTGCTCGACCACCAAACATATACATGGTCTTAGCAAGGTGGACACTGCCCCTGCTTATTTAGCGAGTTATATTATTAATAATTATTACCATTAATAATTTTGATAATTATTATAATTAATACAAAATAAATAAAAAAGCGATTCTTCGCGGCGGGGATCGTATTCCAGGGACCTGCCCGAAACGCTACGCGTACTAGTGGCTGTACAAGAATGTAACAACTCTTGTATATATCTCCAAAAAAAAAAAAAAAAAAATAATTATAATTAATAATAATTATTAATTAAATACAGTACTGTAATAATTCTCTCAGTTTCACATTTATGAGTTTCTTCCTATTTACTCTTCCCTTCCCTAAAACTGGTTATGGGGACCGTGTCTCATTTCATTTATTTATTATACACTGCATATGCATGCTGTAGGTGTTGGTGGTGGTGGAAAGGGTTACAGAGGCACATAATGGGTTCAAGAACTGAACCCCATAGTTCATTAAGCTAAGTGACAATCTTGTGAATCTAGTTACTGTCTGCAGAGGGAATTGACATTATTATTTTTTATAATGGTTCAGTTTGTATAGTCAGGTTATATCATTTCCATTTGAGGTACCAGCTGGTTATATAAGAGGTTAGGTGGATGTGCATCTTGGACATCTGGCAGGTTTCTAGCATATCACTTGATAACCGGTCCTGGCAACTTACTGCCCCGAGAGGTGAATTACTTTGACTCCCTTCCTGCCCTTATGTGGTGGTGGGCGTTCCCTTCATGCTCCCATATATATAGGTGGTGGGTGTTCCCTGGATGTCCCCAGGTGCAGGTGGTAATGGTTCCATTCCCTTCATGCTCCCATGTGCAGGTCACCGGTCGGTGGTCCCATTTTGCTGGAAATTGAGGAAAGTCTTCTTGCCTTTAAGAAGAATCCAGGTTTTGTAGATGGCTTCAAGATTATCTAAAGATTGGCTTATTTAATTTAGTTTATTATTGATCCCATACCCATGCTGTGGATGGTGGTGGAAACAGTCATATAATGGGTTCAGCATTAAATCCCAATGTCCTTGAACCAAAGTATCTTGCATGTGTTGAACTACTTCCTATTATGGTGTCTATTAATCTTGTTTAAATAACCAATCAAGCTGTCAATGTAATCAATCAGAGCTTTAATATACCAATGTGCTTTAATATTCTTACTAATCTCTCTCATCTCATTTTTTCTTGCAATGTATCTGTTATCATTTTATTAATTCTGCTAGAATTTACCTACTTAAAATTATCTGTTAGATTCAGGACCTGCCCGAAATGCTGCACGTACTAATGGCTTTACAAGATTGTAAATACTATGCTATGTATTCTCACAAACCCAATGTACAGTACCTTCTTGTATATAAATAAATAAATAAATAAATAAATAGATGTATTTACTAACATTTACATAAATGTAAATGTTAGTAAAATGTATTTATTAACAATACAATTAGTAAATACATTTACTAACTGCAAGCTTATGGTTTCAAAATTCAAAATTCAAATGTTTATTCAGGTAAAGTATATACATACAAGGGGTGATACAAATATTGCTGAATTTATAGATAGAGCTAGTACATACAATGCCTAAAGCCACTCTTACGCAAAGCGTTTCGGGCAGGAAAAACACTAAAGACTAAAACTTAATACTAATTGAGATTACAGTGTAAACTGTGTTGAGACAATATAAAAATAAAAAAGGGGGAACATGGCAGAAAAACAGCAAAAATACAATTTGGTCGACAAACAGCATTGTTTAAAAATAACAGACATGGGTTGATATTATAGGGGTAAGGTAGGTTACAGGAAGTTAATTAGGTAGTGCTTAGTTTTTATCTTAAACTGGTTGAGAGAGGTACAGTCTTTAACATGATTGGGAAGGTCATTCCAAATTCTGGCTTCCTTGATTTGTAGAGCATTTCTAGTTTAAGTCATACTCTTGGAATATCAAAAAGGTATTTGTTTCTGGTGTGGTGCTCATGGGTTCTGTTTCAACCTTCAATGAAGCTTTTAAGGTCAGGATTGGCATTACAGTTCAGCATTTTATTTATATATATATATATATATATATAATATATATATATATATATATATATATATATATATATATATATATATATATATATATTTATTTATTTATTTATTTATTTATTTTACACATGAGAGGATGTGCAGTGACTTAATATCTAACATATTCAGAGATTTGAGTAGGGGTACTGAATGATGTCTGGGGCCAGAGTTGGATATTGTCCTATTTGATACTGATTATTGCTTCCTATTTGATACTTCATATATTAATTTAATATTGGGTGTGGTGGGGCAGGAACATGATGGAGTTATCGTGAGGTCAGCAACCAAGGCGACAGCCGAGGTGATGGCTGCCAGCAAGAGACTCCGCATTATTGGCAGGGCTGGTACTGGTGTGGATAACATCGATGTAGAGGCTGCCACCCGTCGAGGTATCATCGTCATGAAGTGAGCCCATTCCCTCTACCTTTCCTATGAAGGTTGTCTCCCTCCCTTTGCTCCAGCAACCTCAGCCCCCCGTCCGCATTCCCTTCCTCACCCCTGCCTGCCCATCCCCCTGTATTGATTCTGTTTTCATCTACTACCTTATCTTTTCATTAATATTTTTATTGGTACTGTACTTAATATATAACTATAAATCTTTTATTTTTATCTTTACTATATTACTGCAAAATCTCAATATCCATTTCTTGTTTTCTTCATTATTTGTTCTAAACACTTCTTAGGGTATCGTATATGTTCCTTCTTACTGTTTAAAACATTTTTCTGCTGCTTCACAAGGTGGTGGTGATGCTGTTGGTTTGGTAGAGGTGAACCCACTGCAGTATAGTATTATGAGTGTTGTTATTGCAGCACTCCTGGAGGAAACACCTTGTCTGCAGCAGAACACACCTGCACCATGCTCTGTTCTCTGGCCCGGTTCCTGCCACAGGCATGTGCTGCTCTCAAGGCTGGCAGCTGGGATCGCAAAACTTACATGGGCTCTGAACTCCATGGCAAAACCCTTGCCATACTCGGCCTTGGCAGGATAGGCAGAGAGGTGAGTACATACACCATTGACCCAGCAGGAGAGGCAGGTACAGCACACTCAGGAAGATGTTTACACTTGCCATGTGAGTGGATATTCATTAGTGGACCAAGATCTTCAGAAAGACAGCTGCTCTAGAGAAGGTGCAACACTGGCAACAAAAACATTCCAGAGCTAAATTATCTCTAGTGTCAGAAACGATTGAAGGCCACAGGGCTAACAACACTGCAAACCAGGCAAATTTGATGATGTGGTTCGTAATATTATTATCATTGTCATTGATGTACTGTACTGTATATGACAAAAAGGGTTAGTCCAAAATTGACCCCCTGTGATACCCCACTTACAACATTTCTCCAGGCAGATTCATTCCGATTTAGCACGACTTTCTTTATTTTAACCATTGTTCTACCATTTATTCCATGTGCTTGTAATTTTCTTGTTAAGTCTTTCATGTGATACCTTTTCAAAAGCTTTAGCAAAATCCATGTCTTGAGTAGCTGGTTACTGTTTCCAAAAATGTGAGCAGGTTTGTAAGGCAGGATCTATTTTAACAAATCCATGTTACGTTGATTGTACAAGATTGTTCACCAAGATGTTGAATGATTCCCTCCCTTGGGATTCTCTCTTATGAGCGTGCAGATGTGTGCTGTCAAGCTGATTGGATGATAGTTTTCTGCTGAGCTCTTTCTGCCTTTATTGAAAATAGGGGGTGACATTCTAATCTATGGGTACGATGCCTGGGTCCAGAGATTTTCTGAAAAGGAGCTTCAGCAGTAGATATTGTTCCTATGCTAGTTCCTTTATGACTTTAGATTGAATTCTATCTACACCTGGGGCTTTTAAAAAAGTCTTTTTAGTTTTCCAATGCTCCTCCTGATTATGTTGCACTTTATGGGTATAGTATCCCTAAATTCATTCTTTTCACCTTCAAACATTTGTGTGGGTGATGGGATGTCATCTAATCTTTCTAGTGTGAACACTGATGTAAAGTATTTATTCAAAGTATTTGCTGCCCTTTATTGTCCATTATAGCTTGGTTAATCTCAACTTTTAAGAGTTCTACAGAGTCCTTTCTTTTGGTTTTACTTCTTATAGAGGCATAGAATGACTTAGGATCTTTCTTTATGTTTTGGGCAAGTTTTCTTTTGTAGTTTCTTTTGGATTAATCTGATTTCCTGGGTGGCTGTATTTAATGGCCTTGTATCTCAATCTGTGATGTTCATCATGGATTTATATCTTGTCCTGAGGGTCTGCTTAGTTATTAAAGCTCTTTATACTACCTGTATCATCCATCTAGTTCCATTTTTCCATTTCTCCTTTTTGGGACATTTTTGAACGAGTTCAGTAATGACCTTAAAATTTTCCCATGATACTTTCGTCCTCTCTCATTTCTTGATAGTGTCCTCGATAGTAATCTAGAAATTCATTATCATGGATTTTCTGCAGGTTTTTCTATTTGTAATCCATCTTATAATATGGTGATCACATGGGGGGTGGGGTGAGCTTTTTTTTCTCCTACTGAATTCGATCAATCGCCCATACAGCCCAGGTGAATGGAATCGTTCTCTTTTTTGATCTAGATTTAGCCCACATGAGGTAACAGCACAAGATCTAGAATGCTGTTACCTTGTGTGGGCTCTGTCACATGCTGTATGGGAAAGGAGTTCTGTACCAAGTCGAGAAATTGTTCTACTTATATAAAATATATATATAAAATATATAACTATTTATAAATGTACATGCTCTAGAGGTAACACTGCATACTGTACTTGTTTACCAATTTCTTGCATTTGGTAAATATTTGTTGCAAGATACTGTATATTTCTATTAATAAACAAGTTAATTTTAACACAAGATGCATTATTTCACAGGTAGCCAAGCGCATGCAGGCTTTTGGGATGATTACCATTGGTTATGATCCCATAATCCCAGCAGAGGTGACCGATGAATGGGGAATAGAGTCAATGAGTTTAGAAAATCTGTGGCCACGGGCAGATTATATCACAATCCATACGCCACTCCTGCCCAGCACCAAGAACCTCATAGGCGAAGATACCCTGGCCAGGTGCAAGCCTGGGGTGCGCATTGTTAACGTGGCCCGTGGAGGCATTGTGAATGAGGCAGCACTGTTAAAGGCTCTGGAGGCTGGCACTTGTGGTGGTGCAGCCCTTGATGTCTTCCAAGAGGAGCCACCAACTGACCTCAGTCTTTGCAGACATCCAAAGGTACTTTTTATTTTATCCCTCACTTTGAAATTTATACTTAATGAACATTTTTTTTTAAATATGTCCTGGTGTATAACATTCCAGATAGATTACAACACTCACTTATACTTGTCTGAATCGGTAATATCAGTTTATGCTTACATGCCGCCTAGTGATATCCACGTTTGAATTCTCTGTGAAAAATTTCATCACTTGTGCTTTTTTTGTTGCTTGTCACAAAAGTTCCTATTACATATCACTCTATGGGTCCAAAGAAATTCAGTGGTAAAGATCAACTTTAGAAAATAGTTGCGAGGATGACGATAGAAGAAAAAAAAGAAAAAAAGACATCATTCGTAATCATGAAGATGGTATGCATGTGGTTGATCTGGCCAGGAAAATGTGTAGTGTGGGAAGAACTGCAAAGTTTTGCTGAAAAGACTCCCAGATAAAGCTATAGTAAGCCATTGTGTAAACCTTTTCTAATGTCACTGAAGTCTCAATACAGACAATTACTAAAACGAAGTTAAAAACAAGTTTCTTTACATAAATTCTTAGTGAGAAACAACAAGTTAACCACAAGCAGGTCCTAGTGATATTCCTACAGAACAGAGAGTACCCCAGAAATGTCATCACTGCCTGATGTTATAATGGAAGGGGACTCCCCTTTCAAGCACTAACATCTTCCCTCCTCACCGTCTTCCATATTCCAACACGAGTCCTCAATAAAGGTAAACTGCAGTAAAAAATATATGAGAAGTACTCTGTATATAATATATATTTTAAGTTAATATTTTGTGTGTGTGTGTAACAGATTAATTCAATTTACATTTTCTTGTAGGAAAATTTGATTCGGTGTGCGAATATTCAGGTTAAATTGCATTTCTCAAAATGGATTGTTTGTACACCAAGGTTCCTCTGTACTGTACTATATTTCCTCACTTGACCCTTCCTCCTTCCCTGCCACTGGGATCCCACCTCCTTTCCTACCATAGGCACCCCCACCTCCTTCCCTGTCACTGGGACCCCACCTCCTCCACCACCACTGGGATACCACCCAGTAGATAGTAGATAAATATAGTAGAGGAACACATTATGAACATCAAGAACATGCGAGGAGCCTATGCTACACTTTCTAACTTCAGAATTGCTTTTAAATACTTGGATGGAGAAATACTAAAGAAATTGTTCACAACTTTTGTAGACCAAAGCTGGAATTGTATATTTGTATGTATACAAAGCAGTTGTATGGTGCCCATATCTTAAGAAGCACATCAACAAACTGGAAAAGGTGCAACGACATGCCACTAAGTGACTCCCAGAACTGAAGGACAAGCGCTATGAGGAGAGGTTAGAGGCATTAAATATGCAAAAACTAGAAGAAAGAAGAAAAAGAGGCGATATGATCACTATGTACAAAATAGTAACAGGAATCGATAAAATGATAGGGAAGAATTCCTGAGACCCGGAACTTCAAGAACAAGAAAGAGGTCATGGATATAAACTAACGAAACAAAGCTGCCGGACAATATAAGAAAATTCATTTTTGTAAACAGAGTGGTAGATGGTTGGAACAAGTTAGGTGAGAAGGTGGTGGAGGCCAAAACCGTCAGTAATTTCAAAGCGTTATATGACAGAGTGCTGGGAAGACAGGACACCACAAGCGTAGCTCTCATCCTGTAACTTCACTTATGTAATTACCTCATTTCTTGCCACCAGAACCTGGACCTCTTTTCCTGCCACTGAAACCAATCCTGCCCTCCCACCGGACCCTCAACTCCTGCCCTCCCACGGTAACCTCCAACTCCTGCCCTCCCACGGTAACCTCCAACTCCTGCCCTCCCACGGTAACCTCCAACCCCCCCCCACCTCCTGCCCTCCTACTGGGACCCCCCCCCACCTCCTGCCTTCCCACTAGGACCCCCCCCCCACCTCCTGCCCTCCCACTAGGACCCCCCCCCACGTCCTGCCCTCCCACTAGGACCCCCAACTCCAGCCCTCCCACTGGGTCCCCCCACCCCACCTCCTGCCCTTCCACTAGGACCCCCAACTCCTGCCCTCCCACTGGGACCCCCCCCCCACCTCCTGCCCTCCCACCAGGACCCCCAGGCACTCTCTTGGTAATTCCCTCCCTCCTGTGCTGCCACTGCTACCCCATCACCAGCTCTTCCCTACCCTGCCACCTTATACTACTCATCCACCACAGTACAGTATACTGTACGCTTTGGTTTCTACGAAAGTGATAGGTTAAGCTGCCCAGGATCATACAGTGTTCTCTCTCATTGTGATAGGAATAATTTATTTACTAATAAATCTGTCTCTTCCAAGTTCTATTACCAGTACATGTACTCTTAAGAAAGGGCTACAACATTCCATTACACAATATTCCTAATGCAGTTTCCTTATTTTCATTACCCTCCAATACATCACTTTGTAATTTTGACATTGCTGTCTTGTAATACTCATAATATTAATAAATGCTTGGTACAGTATTTCAAGGGTTGAAGTATGTAACACATAGTATGTCCTGGCAGGTGGTGTGCACCCCTCACCTAGGAGCAAATACTGTGGAGGCACAACAGCGGGTGGCAGTGGAGATAGCTCAACAGATCGTGGATATGGTAGAAGGAAAGCCTCTGGTGGGTGTGGTGAATGCTCCAGCCCTCACCAATGCCACCAGCAACACTTGCAAGCCCTGGATTGAATTGGCCGAGTCCCTGGGCCGCCTCGCCAACCATCTCTTACAGCCCGCTGACACTCCAGCCCTCGATATCTCCATTGACCTCTTCGGTCAGTTACCTCAAACATTATTTTCACTTTGCACGTACTAATAATAAATACATGTACACTAATAAATGCTGTGATAGTTTATGAATTCACAAATTAATATTTACCATGTACCCAGTCTCATAGTGGGTGTACCCAGTGTCACAATGCAGTGCTTGATAAACAGTGTTAATGCAGGGAGTGGGGTAAGCAAAATGGAGCCATTTCTTGGATCTGCGGTGCTAATGGGAGTACTGAGGGATGTGACAAAGAATGACATCAACTTGGTGAATGCTGCCCTGCTGGCCCAAGAGTCGGCAGTCTCCATGACCATCCATGCCCACCCTTGCAAGCCTGTACCTATCACCACCACCTCCCAAGAAGCCCTAATGGTCAAGGTGACGCGAGGTACCAGCACACACGTCCTCCTCGGTGAGTTACTCTTTGTACAATTGCCTCCATACATTATTCTTGAAAGGTGAATGTTTGTATAACTTGTTAAAACACATGTGCACATGCCTATGTCAATAATTGCCATGTTGTGACCATAGATATACTTTCCCCATGTGTTGTGACCAGGAGAATGCACCTTCCCTGTGTTCTGTGACTGGTTGACACTTTCTCAAGTGCCACAAGAAGTGATAACTTGTCTTTATTACAGGCAGTGCAGCTGGTGGGCAGTCGACCCTGTTGGCACTTGATGGGTGTGAGTGGGAGTCTGGATTGACACTGGGTCACAACATGCTTTTTTTCAGCACCATCCCAAGTGCTACCCCTCTGGCCACCATTGCCACTCGGTTATTAGAAAGGCAAGTAGTGGTCACCTTGCTGATGTCATCAGCACCTACTACCAAGGAGGTGTGGCATGTGGCCAGAACCAACACAGCAGTCGACCTTGCCCAAACTATTCCTGAAGTGCACCTCAGAGCACAGGTGACCTTCTGAGCTGGCCTTACCCAAAATGCTAATTGTAATTAGGAACATTATAAAGATTACAAAAGTTAAATTCCACACCATTTATGTAACATTATTTTGTGTAATGCTCTCTTAAGTAAACTAAGTTTGTTTTATGTTTGTATTTACTTCTCCTAGTTAGAACACAGGTCACCCTATGAGACGACCACATACATGGCCCGAACACTTGATTAACTCATGTACTCTAACATGTGAGGAATTGGCGATGCATTCTATAGTTGCATAAGTTAGTGCAGTTTTATTTTATTTTGTATGTAGTTTAAATGATTCTAGTTCATTAATCTCAAACTTAAGTACTGGATTTAAAAATTCATATACCAAATACAGTCCCTGTGGTGCAGTGGTAACATCGCCCTGAACTTTGTGAATGATTTGGCCTGGGTTCAAATCTTGGCTGGGAAGGATTGTCAAGCGTACATTTGTTCACCCATCAGTGAATGGGTACCTGGTTGTTAGCTGATTTGGAGGGTTGTATTCCAGGGAAAATTATGGTTAAAGACCTGTCTGAAATGCTATGCATGATAGTGGCTTTACAAGAATGTAAGAGCGCTTGTATATATAAATAAAATTAAAAAATATGTAAATATCTACTGCTTGAGAAAATATTTTCCATAGTATGCATTAATTTGTGCATGCATATGAATTATCAGAATAAAATTATAAATTTAGTTTGATCTGCATAACGGTTATCACAGTGTTTAATTAAACTCTTGTATAATGCTAAATTGTGTAATCGTTACACAACAGCTGATGTGACAATATAACCATGGCATTGGATCTTATATCTTTATAATTAATCTTATATCTTATATCTTTATTCTACTTCTAATTGTTTCAATTCTTTTGTTTACTTGCATTTATTGTTGTGTTTTGCTATAATTATTCTCTAATTATAGCAGACTTAGTATTTATGTAAGCATTTACCTCAGTGTCTTAGTAAATTCTTGCTCATAAATATAATCTTACCCTGTTATTTTTTTTTTAATTTAATTGTAATTTGATTTATACATCATTTATTGTATTTAATTATTGAGCTCATTTCGTTTTCTTAAGTTCATACTAATTATAGATTCACAACTAAGCTATATTAAATAATTTATTTTTAAGATTGTTTTTACTTACGATTATTATTTGTCTCTTTTTTTTGCCATATATTATTCTTGTCAGTCTACTGATTGTTTCTTCTCTCTTAACCTGACTACAGTATATCCAATCCTATCTTAATGATAGACACCAATGTGTAGCCATCAATAATATAACCTCTCCCATTCTACCAATAACCGTTGGAGTGCCACAGGGCAGCATCTTGGGACCTCTTCTATTTCTTATATACATCAGTGATCTGCCTAATGTCTCTAACATTCTGAAACCTATTTTGTTTGCTGATGATACTACCCTCATCTACTCCAACCCCAACCCACATACACTAAATAATGTTGTTAATAATGAACTAAAAAAGTCCACTTATGGATGTCAACCAACAAACTAACACTTAACATAGAAAAGACCTACTACATCTTATTTGGAAGCAAATCTACAAATGCAATTCAGATTCAGATAGACAATGTAAACATTAGCAATAAAAATGATGGAAAGTTTCTTGGCCTATTCCTAGACAAGAGACTCAACTTCAGCACATAACTAAGAAAGTCTCTAAAACAGTTGGTATACTCTCCAAAATCAGATATTATGTACCTAACTCTGCTCTCATCTCTCTATATTAGCACTAATCTATCCCTATCTTAACTATGGTATCTGTGCATGGGGTTCAACCACTGCAAACCACCTCAAGTCCATCATCACCCAGCAAAAATCTGCTGTCAGAATAATATCAAATTCTGCTTTCAGACAACACTCAGCCCCCTTGTTTAACTCCCTAAACATGCTAAACATAATCTCACTCCACAAATTCTCCTGTGTCAACTACATTTACAAAACCCTGTTCTTAAATGCAAATCCTGCTCTGAAACTCTTCCTGGACAGATGTAATAGGACCCATTATCACCACACCAGAAATAAATATCTCTGATATCCCCAGAGTTAAACTTTATCTGTGTAAACACTCTATGCAAATAAAGGGACCCAGTCTATGGAACTCACTCCCTATTGAATTGAAAAGCTGTCCAACTTTTACATCATTCAAAACAAACAATACAAAACATTAGTAAAATACCTAATTTCATCTTCATAGTTTTTTACCTTTTGCTTTAAAATTGCACTGTATCTATTGCTACCCAATCTCCCAACCTTTATGTACCCAATTTGAACATCTTTACCATTGTGATCATTGCTGTCTTCTTATATGTGCTGCCAATCAGCTGTATGGTGTCTATTAATCTTGTTTATCTGTATCTATTGCTACCCAGTCTTCCAATCTTTATGTACCCAATCTGAACATCTTTATCATTGTGATCATTGCTGTCTTCTTATATGTGCTGTCAATCAGCTGTATGGTGTCTATTAATCTTGTTTAAACTACCAATCAAGCTGTCAATGTTATCAATCAGAGCTTTAATATACAAATGTGCTTTAATGTACTTACTAAACTCTCTCATCTCATTTTTCTCTTGCAATGTATTTGTTGTCATTTATTAATTCTGATAGAAATTACCTACTACTTAAATTATCTGTTAGATTAAGGACCTGCCCGAAACGTTGTGCGTACTAGTGGCTTTACAAGATTGTAAATACTGTACTGTACTATTCAATGTATTCTCACAAACCCAATGTACCTTCTTGTATATATATAAATAAATAAATAAATAAATAATTACAAATTTATTGCTTTTAATAAATTTCTGGTACCACAACTTAAATTATACATGTACTGTATCTACTGCACCTTCGGTAAAGTACTAACCAAATTTAATTAAAAATTAGAGTATTCTTTTTTATCATCTTGTGGATTCAAAGATATACTGCGGTACAGGCATTTCATTTAATAAATATGGTGCAATTTTTATTTAATTTGAACCAATATTAATTTAGCAACCTTTCCTAATCTAAATATACCAATTATGCCTCAATACTTCCTAACATATGTAAAAATATGCCTAAGTTAGAAATTCAACCTGTCAGTATAATTGTAATAATATTAGGATTTGCTCTTTTTGAGAGAAATGTTAGAAAATGTACAAAATCGTTTTTGCCTGAAAAAGACAACAGTTGCACTTTCAAACCCAGGCTAGGATGCTCACAGAATTACCTAACTGGTAGTCAACTGAGACTTTAAAACTATCCTGAAGCCCACATTGGCATTTGGAAGCATCCTGGTTTGGTTACTATAGAATAGCGTTATTTTTAGGCTCTAGTTTGAATTTCCAATGATTCAAGTGATTTAAATGTTTATTATGGAATATATATATATATATATATATATATATATATATATATATATATATATATATATATATATATTATATATATGCAATATGTACACAGCTTAAGTAACATAAATTGGCACAAATCCTCAGATAAGCTGCCTGAGCGAACGAGGAATATATATAATTATGAAATAAATATGTAGATATGTCTACAAAATGAGGAAAATTAATATTATAGTGGCAAAAATTATGCTTACAGATGTGTATGTACTCGCTGATGACACCAAAGTGTGCATCACTAGCAAATCTGCGGGATAAAGGACATTGATTCGGTTAACAGATTATTACCTGCACACGAGAGTAAGGTCTGAAACTAAGGCAGCACCATCAAGTAACATTCACACAAGCACACCACAAATTATTCTATATAAAACAGTGGTAATATTGCATTGCTCGAATGTATATTTATAAACCTTTCTGACAAACTCGATGGAGATGTGTAACTCCCCAACCTTGGACCAGATTCACGACGCAGTTACGCAAGCACTTACGGATCTGTACATCTCTAAATCTTTGGCGGCTTGTTTACAATATTGAACAATTAATGAGCTCCGAAAGTACCAGGAGGGCTGTTATAACAATAACACAGTTGATTGAAAGTTCTCATGCTTGTAAACTGCTTAAAAATATAACCAATGCCGTCAAATATCGAGGAAAGATGTACACGTTCGTAAGTACTTGCGCACTGCTTCGTGAATCTGGCCCCTTGAGTGTGGCCTTTGGGTAATACTCAAAGCTTCTGAACATTATGTAAGTAATGAAGAAATATGATATATTACGCACTACAATGCTGGTGCTGATGTTCAACATGAAAAAACATTTTTACTCTGAAATAATATAGTTTTATAGCGCAAATTAGACGAAACTAAATGAAGGTGACGCCACAGGAAGTCGACAATGTTTTGTGGCTTTGGGTATTAGATGGATCAATTTCGTTATAAATGCTATTTAATTTTAAAATATGTTTTTTTCGTGTTCTACATTCAGCACCAACATTATAGTGATTACATATATCATATTCTTCATTCTTACGTAATGTTAGGAAGCTTGAGAATTAGACGGACCCGTGTGAGGTAGGAGTAGCCAGAATATCAACCATGGCCACAATGAGCTTCTTGTGCGTCTTGGTGATAATGAAATGGGGAGTGCACACAAATACCTGCTTTGATACAAATATATACATAACTTTTGTGCATTACAAACCTCTAGCATCTATGTAGCTTAGGCATCGTGTTAAAGACAGAGGTTTATCAGATATAGAGTACAATACCTGCTGGTACTCTGCCGACACGAGGTGTTGGTGGCTACCCAAGCTACCTGTCGTCCTCGGCGTTCACGTCACTGAACTATGTACCTAGTTGCCCTAAACCTAACCGAGGAGCCACGAATAGAAAACGGGACATCACGTAGTTTTGCGAGCCGCTATGATTTTTAGTACATCAGTTTTGGTCTTAGGGGATTTATAGATCAAAATTTGATGAACTATTGGAGAGAACACTAACCTCCAGCCAGTCCTCCAAACAAAGACCAAAAGTGATTCCATNCTGGTACATGCACTTGATTTTGCGAGTTTGTATGTACTCACCTAGTTGTGTTTGAGGGGGTTGAGCTCTGGCTCATTGGTCCCGCCTCTCAACCGTCAATCAACAGGTGCACAGATTCCTGAGCCTATTGGGCTCTATCATATCTACACTTGAAACTGTGTATGGAGTCAGCCTCCACCACATCACTTCCTAATGCATTCCATTTGTCAACCACTCTGACACTAAAAAAGTTCTTTCTAATATCTCTGTGGCTCATTTGGGCACTCAGTTTCCACCTGTGTCCCTTGTGCGTGTGCCCCTTGTGTTAAATAGCCTGTCTTTATCTACCCTATCAATTCCCTTCAGAATCTTGAATGTGGTAATCATGTCCCTCCCTAACTCTTCTGTCTTCCAGCGAAGTGAGGTTTAATTCCCTTAGTCTTTCCTCGTAGCTCATGCCTTTCAGCTCGGGTACTAGTCTGGTGGCAAACCTTTGAACCTTTTCCAGTTTAGTCTTATCCTTGACTAGATATGGACTCCATGCTGGGGCTGCATACTCCAGGATTGGCCTGACATATGTGGTATACAAAGTTCTGAATGATTCCTTACACAAGTTTCTGAATACCGTTCGTATGTTGGCCAGCCTGGCATATGCCGCTGATGTTATCCTCTTGATATGAGCGGCAGGAGACAGGTCTGGCGTGATATCAACCCCCAAGTCTTTTTCTTTCTCTGACTCCTGAAGAATTTCCTCTCCCAGATGATACCTTGTATCTGGCCTTCTGCTCCCTACACCTATCTTCATTACATTACATTTGGTTAGGTTAAACTCTAACAACCATTTGTTCGACCATTCCTTCAGCTTGTCTAGGTCTTCTTGAAGCCTCAAACAGTCCTCTTCTGTCTTAATCCGTCTCATAATTTTGGCATCGTCCGCAAACATTGAGAGAAATGAATCTATACCCTCCGGGAGATCATTTACAAATATCAGAAACAAGATAGGACCGAGCCCTGTGGGACTCCACTGGTGACTTCCCGCCAATCGGAGGTCTCACCCCTCACCGTAACTCTCTGCTTCCTATTGCTTAGGTACTCCCTTATCCACTGGAGCACCTTACCAGCTACACCTGCCTGTCTCTCCAGCTTATATACCAGCCTCTTATGCGGTACTGTGTCAAAGGCTTTCCGACAATCCAAGAAAATGCAGTCCGCCCAGCCCTCTCTTTCTTGCTTAATCTTTGTCACCTGATCGTAGAATTCTATTAAGCCAGTCAGGCAAGATTTACCCTCCCTGAACCCATGTTGGCGATTTGTCACGAAGTCCCTTCTCTCCAGATGTGTTACCAGGTTTTTTCTCACGATCTTCTCCATCACCTCATAGGGGCCTCGTAGCCTGGTGGATAGCGCGCAGGACTCGTAATTATGTGGCGCGGGTTCGATTCCCGCACGAGGCAGAAACAAATGGGCAAAGTTTCTTTCACCCTGAATGCCCCTGTTACCTAGCAGTAAATAGGTACCTGGGTGTTAGTCAGCTGTCACGGGCTGCTTCCTGGGGGTGGAGGCCTGGTCGAGGACCGGGCCGCGGGGACACTAAGCCCCGAAATCATCTCAAGATAACCTCAAGAAAGATCACCTTGCATGGTATACAAGTCAAGGACACTGGCCTGTAGTTCAGTGCCTCATGCCTGTCGCCCTTTTTGTATATTGGGACCACATTCGCCGTCTTCCATATTTCTATATGTGTGACCTTGGTTGTGCTCACATAGCTGTTACTGCAGCTAGGTGAGCACAACCTTGTGGGTTGTGAGTGGTTGTATTCCGCTCTTGCGTCTAGCCTCTCAATCTTTACTAGACTGATGCACAGGTTCTGAACCCTTTGAGGTCTGTCAGGTATGAAACCATGTGCAAACGACGAGTCACAATAATGTGGCTAAAGGTGTACGTGACACCCAACCCACACATCTGACACCTAAACCCCCCACTGACACTCAACCCACACATCTGACACTTAAACCCCCACTGACACTCAACCCACACATCTGACACCTAAACCCCCACTGACACTCAACCCACACATCTGACACCTAAACCCCCACTGACACCCAACCCACACACATGACACCTAAACCCACACACCTGAAAATGACGAACCGACGACGTTTCGGTTCGTCCTGGACCATTAAGTGGTGAAATAAAGATGCGTGTCTCTACGACTGCCTCACTAGTCATAGGGCGGGTACCATGTCAAATGGTTTCTGACGGTCCAAAATAATTATCAAATGTAGGCTTCAATGGTTACTGAAAATGCAGCATAACATTCAAAATTTAAAACCAAAATATGTAACCTTTTGGAAATCACAGGAAAACATTTTTATTTTGAAGTACTTATATATATATATATATATATATATATATATATATATATATATATATATATATATATATATATTATATATATATATATATATATATATATATAGGGGGGTACCACCTCTGGTGCAATTAAAGGGACCACAGCCTCAGAGAAGGGAACACAGAGCATTCAGGGAAAAACTTGCCATTTAACTCTGAATACATAAGGGTGTTCGCTTCTCCTACCACCCCCCTTTTTTATGGTGTACACTTTATTAAGCAAGGTTATACAGTTACATATCTGATTGTATACAAAAAATGAACATTAAGAGGACACAAAAATAGTTCGCTTCCTAGAGGCTGTAGATTTCCTCGAACTCCTCCGACGTTGGGCAGGAACCGAGGATGCAGCGAGCATTCCCCCTCTGGATCGCGACACTGAGGCGCTGAAAGAGAAAACTTGCCGCTCTAGGGTCTCTTGTGGTGTCAATGAGCTTGGAACCAAGATCCTTTAGAAACCTTCTTGCACTCTCTCTCCATGGGCATAGGGTCTCAGACCCTATTGGAACGAAGTTGTACCGATGATCTAATTGCCTGTACTTGGCTGACTTGTCTCTTTCTCTGTGTGTCGCCGCGGCTCCTGCTGTGCCGGCAGAGAGGTTGATGTATGTGGCTGCCAGGGTGGATACGCAAGTGTAGTCCCATGCCAACTGTCTGCCACCCTTCCACGGACGCAGTGTGATTCCGTCTGGTCGGCCGGCAAAGCTAACAGAGTCACGGTTCAGAAGGTTGCGGGGCTCTCTCTCCGCTGGACACTGGGCAGAGGCAATGCTTCTTTTAATGATGTCGTTGACTTCGTCGTGTCTAGTGTGCCAACCACCAGATTTTCCACAGTGCAGGCCATGCAATCAATATTCGTCAGCATCTGCCTCGCCGCAAATACACATATGAACAGTGTGGATAGGGGCAGCAAGACGGAGAGCGATTGCAATACGGAGCTCCTGCGGATCAAGACGTGTGCCTGTCGCAGACATAAGGACTGCCAAAAGGAAGTCCCCTGCATGGGGAGCCTGCACAGCTGTGAGGCGTGCACGATCACTGGGGGTTGTTGCTGCCTCCAGCAAAGCTGTGGCTTCTTTGTCTGCAATGGGGCTGTCCCAACTGGATTGTTTCTTGGCTTTCGGCATGGCTGGTCTGAGTGCTGGGTCTGCCATGGCACCCCATTTCGTGTCGCATTCCGTGTAGTGGGGGTCCTGTATCCCCGCTACATCACTGAGGGTTTCAGATAGAATTTCCTTAACCAGGTCATCTGATGCTGAGGAGGAAGACAGGAAGGCTGGGACAGCAATTTGGGTGGCGGTGCGGACACCCAAGCCACCGAGCCTAACAGGAAGAGTGGCTTGTTTCCACTGGCACTCGTTGAGGGAGAGATTAACAACTTTTTCCAGCATGGTCTTCAGTAAGAGGTCATACTCTTCAAGCTTTCGGTTGTCGTAAGATGGAGCGCACCTCAGAAAGTAGGTTAGCCTTGGAAGGGATAGGCATTTGGTGAGGAGATAAAAAGCATCGTGGGCAACGATGTCACCTATTCTGTCTTCCATCCTCCTAAGGTCTGCGATTTCTTGTCAAGGATCTCCTCAATGGCGTTAGACCCGAGGGGGGCTCCAAGGAGGGTGCTGTTCTCGGCCCTAATGACATGGGCTCCAGGCAAGGCAGACCTTATTCTAGCTACGATGTCTGGGTTGGAGGAGACTACTTCACACTTGGAAGGGTTCAGGACAAGACCCAGGCTTACTTCTTGCTCCCTTATTTTCCTGATGTCTGCCAAGAGGTCGTCTACGGTGCCAGCTATAGTGCCATCATCCAAAAACCAGATGTTGAACTCGCTGGACAAGCTTTCGGTGATATATATATATATATATATATATATATATATATATATATATATATATATATATATATATATATATATATAATCACTAGTCCAACTTCAGAGGAATTCGAAGAAGTGGTTTGACTTGTAACAATCTTCGAACCTGTCTGTGACATTCATCATGTTTCCCATTGTCGTGTTTTTCAAGAGATCCATAACCTTTAATCACCTTTTTGTATTCGTTTTTGTATATATATATATATATATATATATATATATATATATATATAGATATATATATATATATATATATATATATATATATATATATATATATACTATATATATACATATATATATATATATATATATATATATATATATATATATATATATATATATATATATATATATATATATATATATACACACATACAAGAGAGAGAAAATGCTTGCAACTTTTTTTTTTTTTTGCTTGCTGCCGGGAAGTAATTTCCTGCGACTTGAAAAGGTAATGGTGGGTTTGCCGAGGCGTCTGCCCCGGGGAAGTAGGTTCGCGGAGGCAATGTAATCAGTGTACATGTGTGTGTATTCACCTGGAGGGGATCATCTAGGTGAAACTGGAGTGTCCAGCTCCAGCCTTCTCAGTGCTCCATCAGTTTCAATCCCCGTAATTCACAAAAGAGGAATTTGTGCAAAAGTCAAAGAGCAGAATGTCACGGGAAGGAAAGTGGCGGATGTAATGAAATTTGGAGAGGCGGCCAGAGGGATTGGTTAGTAGCTCGACTCTAATGTCCAGAAGGATAGATAATTATCAGGAGAAACGCTAAACCGGTATGACTATGGAGAGCAGCTAAAGGTTTCTCTGACGGATCAATCTCGACTATCATTATTAATAATGAGCTAGAGATCCCTCAAGGAGTAATAAGCCCCACACACTATTCAACATCTTAACTAATACAATTACTAATATAACATTTCTGGGAAGAGTACAAGAATTAGAATATATAAGCTCTCACCTTTGTAAAGAGGAAGCAGTCTATTCAACTTCTTTGAAGGAAATATTCTGAACTTGGCTTCACTTTTCACAAATAAGAAAAGCGTACTCTCATCACAATAGAGAAAATGAAGACCTGCAAATTAATAGTGAAGTTCCTGAATGGGCTGACCTTTACCAGTACCTTGGTTTTGCTCTAGTTAGGTAGAGAACNTGGTGGCTGGCTCCCGGACTGACAACTTCACCTACAGCGGCAACATCACCGTCTCGCTCTCTTCATCGGCTACAACAAGATCTACGTCACCCTCTACGACGACCTGCAGGTGGTAAGCCCAGCCTCCCCGACACACTAAACTAAGCTACAAGTAAACCATTTGACGTTTATAATGGCGCCACACGTTTACCACTGAGCAGTTATGCAGGTGCACCTCTGCTGGGCACGTGGTCACTCAGGTACACCTCTGCTGGGCACGTGATCACTCTGGTACACCTCTGCTGGGCACGTGGTCACTCTGGTACACCTCTGCTGGGCACGTGATCACTCTGGTACACCTCTGCTGGGCACGTGGTCATGGTACACCTCTGCTGGGCACGTGGTCACTCTGGTACACCTCTGCTGGGCACGTGATCACTCTGGTACACCTCTGCTGGGCACGTGGTCACTGGTACACCTCTGCTGGGCACGTGGTCACTCTGGTACACCTCTGCTGGGCACGTGATCACTCTGGTACACCTCTGCTGGGCACGTGGTCACTCTGGTACACCTCTGCTGGGCACGTGATCACTCTGGTACACCTCTGCTGGGCACGTGGTCACTGGTACACCTCTGCTGGGCACGTGGTCACTCTGGTACACCTCTGCTGGGTACGTGGTCACTCGGTACACCTCTGCTGGGCACGTGGTCACTCTGGTACACCTCTGCTGGGCACGTGGTCACTGGTACACCTCTGCTGGGCACGTGGTCACTCTGGTACACCTCTGCTGGGCACGTGGTCACCCTGGTACACCTCTGCTGGGCACGTGGTCACTGGTACACCTCTGCTGGGTACGTGGTCACTCTGGTACACCTCTGCTGGGCACGTGGTCACTCTGGTACACCTCTGCTGGGCACGTGATCACTGGTACACCTCTGCTGGGTACGTGGTCACTCTGGTACACCTCTGCTGGGTACGTGGTCACTCTGGTACACCTCTGCTGGGTACGTGGTCACCCTGGTACACCTCTGCTGGGCACGTGGTCACTGGTACACCTCTGCTGGGTACGTGGTCACTCGGGTACACCTCTGCTGGGCACGTGGTCACTCTGGTACACCTCTGCTGGGCACGTGGTCACTCTGGTACACCTCTGCTGGGCACTTGGTCACTGGTACACCTCTGCTGGGCACGTGGTCACTCTGGTACACCTCTGCTGGGCACGTGGTCACTCTGGTACACCTCTGCTGGGCACGTGGTCACTCTGGTACACCTCTGCTGGGTACGTGGTCACTCAGGTACACCTCTGTTGAGCACGTGGTCACTCGGGTGCACCTCTGCTGGGTACGTGGTCACTCGGGTACACCTCTGCTGGGCACGTGGTCACTCTGGTACACCTCTGCTGGGCACGTGGTCACTCTGGTACACCTCTGCTGGGCACGTGGTCACTCTGGTACACCTCTGCTGGGCACGTGGTCACTGGTACACCTCTGCTGGGCACGTGGTCACTCAGGTACACCTCTGCTGGGTACGTGGTCACTCGGGTACACCTCTGCTGGGCACGTGGTCACTCTGGTACACCTCTGCTGGGCACGTGGTCACTGGTACACCTCTGCTGGGCATGTGGTCACTGTGGTCCACCTCTGCTGGGCACGTGGTCACTGGTACACCTCTGCTGGGCACGTGGTCACTGGTACACCTCTGCTGGGCACGTGGTCACTGGTACACCTCTGCTGGGCACGTGGTCACTGGTACACCTCTGCTGGGCACGTGGTCACTGTGGTCCACCTCTGCTGGGCACGTGGTCACTCGGGTACCTCTGCTGGGCACGTGGTCACTCTGTCCACCTCTGCTGGGCACGTGGTCACTGGTACACCTCTGCTGGGCACGTGGTCACTCTGGTACACCTCTGCTGGGCGCGTGGTCACTCTGGTACACCTCTGCTGGGCACGTGGTCACTCTGGTCCACCTCTGCTGGGCACGTGGTCACTGGTACACCTCTGCTGGGCACGTGGTCACTCTGGTACACCTCTGCTGGGCGCGTGGTCACTCTGGTACACCTCTGCTGGGCACGTGGTCACTCTGGTACACCTCTGTTGGGCACGTGGTCACTCTGGTCCACCTCTGCTGGGCACGTGGTCACTCTGGTCCACCTCTGCTGGGCACGTGGTCACTCTGGTACACCTCTGCTGGGCACGTGGTCACTCTGGTACACCTCTGCTGGGCACGTGGTCACTCTGGTACACCTCTGCTGGGCACGTGGTCACTCTGGTACACCTCTGCTGGGCACGTGTTCACTGGTACACCTCTGCTGGGCACGTGGTCACTGGTACACCTCTGCTGGGCACGTGGTCACTCTGGTACACCTCTGCTGGGTACGTGGTCACTCTGGTACACCTCTGCTGGGCACGTGGTCACTCTGGTACACCTCTGCTGGGTACGTGGTCACTCTGGTACACCTCTGCTGGGTACGTGGTCACTCTGGTACACCTCTGCTGGGCACGTGGTCACTCTGGTACACCTCTGCGGCACGTGGTCACTCTGGTACACCTCTGCTGGGCGCGTGGTCACTCTGGTACACCTCTGCTGGGCACGTGGTCACTCTGGTCCACCTCTGCTGGGCACGTGGTCACTGGTACACCTCTGCTGGGCACGTGGTCACTCTGGTACACCTCTGCTGGGCGCGTGGTCACTCTGGTACACCTCTGCTGGGCACGTGGTCACTCTGGTACACCTCTGCTGGGCACGTGGTCACTCTGGTCCACCTCTGCTGGGCACGTGGTCACTCTGGTCCACCTCTGCTGGGCACGTGGTCACTCTGGTACACCTCTGCTGGGCACGTGGTCACTCTGGTACACCTCTGCTGGGCACGTGGTCACTCTGGTACACCTCTGCTGGGCACGTGGTCACTGGTACACCTCAGCTGGGCACGTGGTCACTCTGGTACACCTCTGCTGGGCACGTGGTCACTCTGGTCCACCTCTGCTGGGCACGTGGTCACTGGTACACCTCTGCTGGGCACGTGGTCACTCTGGTACACCTCTGCTGGGCACGTAGTCACTCTGGTACACCTCTGCTGGGCACGTGGTCACTGGTACACCTCTGCTGGGCACGTGGTCACTGGTACACCTCTGCTGGGCACGTGGTCACTCTGGTACACCTCTGCTGGGTACGTGGTCACTCTGGTACACCTCTGCTGGGTACGTGGTCACTGGTACACCTCTGCTGGGCACGTGGTCACTCTGGTACACCTCTGCTGGGTACGTGGTCACTCTGGTACACCTCTGCTGGGCACGTGGTCACTCTGGTACACCTCTGCTGGGCACGTGGTCACTGGTACACCTCTGCTGGGCACGTGGTCACCCTGGTACACCTCTGCTGGGCACGTGTTCACTGGTACACCTCTGCTGGGTACGTGGTCACTCTGGTACACCTCTGCTGGGCACGTGGTCACTCTGGTACACCTCTGCTGGGCACGTGTTCACTGGTACACCTCTGCTGGGCACGTGGTCACTCTGGTACACCTCTGCTGGGCACGTGTTCACTGGTACACCTCTGCTGGGCACGTGTTCACTGGTACACCTCTGCTGGGCACGTGTTCACTGGTACACCTCTGCTGGGCACGTGGTCACTCTGGTACACCTCTGCTGGGCACGTGGTCACTGGTACACCTCTGCTGGGCACGTGGTCACTCTGGTACACCTCTGCTGGGCACGTGGTCACTGGTACACCTCTGCTGGGCACGTGGTCACTCTGGTACACCTCTGCTGGGCGCGTGGTCACTCTGGTACACCTCTGCTGGGCACGTGGTCACTCTGGTACACCTCTGCTGGGCACGTGGTCACTCTGGTACACCTCTGCTGGGCACGTGGTCACTCTGGTACACCTCTGCTGGGCACGTGGTCACTCTGGTACACCTCTGCTGGGCACGTGGTCACTCTGGTACACCTCTGCTGGGCACGTGTTCACTGGTACACCCTCTGCTGGGCACGTGGTCACTCTGGTACACCTCTGCTGGGCACGTGGTCACTGGTACACCTCTGCTGGCACGTGGTCACTCTGGTACACACCTCTGCTGGGCACGTGGTCACTCTGGTACACCTCTGCTGGGCACGTGGTCACTCTGGTACACCTCTGCTGGGCACGTGGTCACTCTGGTACACCTCTGCTGGGCACGTGGTCACTCTGGTACACCTCTGCTGGGCACGTGGTCACTCTGGTACACTCTGCTGGGCACGTGGTCACTCTGGTACACCCTCTGCTGGCACGTGGTCACTCTGGTACACCTCTGCTGGGCACGTGGTCACTCTGGTACACCTCTGCTGGCGCGTGGTCACTCTGGTACATCTCTGCTGGGCACGTGGTCACTCTGGTACACTTCTGCTGGGCACGTGGTCACTCTGGTACACCTCTGCTGGGCACGTGGTCACTCTGGTACACCTCTGCTGGGCGCGTGGTCACTCTGGTACACCTCTGCTGGGCACGTATGATAAGATAAATGGGAACCGAGTCCTTTCATTATAAGGATGTGTGTAAGGCGGTGGGAGCCTGGCTCGACCCAACAAGCACTATTAGTCGAGTGAATCCAGGTGTGGGTACACCTCCCCCCCCCCCCCCACCATCCAGGACAATGAAGATTAACGAACCATTCATTCCAGACTGGATGTAACTGGCCGACCTTGGCAGCATTACCAGAGCGGGTGACTATGGTGATGGTTCACTGTGTGTGTGTCTGTACTCGCCTAGTTGTGCTTGCGGGGGTTGAGCTCTGGCTCTTTGGTCCCGCCTCTCAACCGTCAATCAACAGGTGTACAGTTTCCTGAGCCTACTGGGCTCTATCATATCTACACTTGAAACTGTGTATGGAGTCAGCCTCCACCACATCACTGCCTAATGCATTCCATTTATTAACTGCTCTGACGCCAAAAAATTGTGTGTGTGTGTGTGTGTGTGTGTGTGTGTGTGTGTGTGTGTGTGTGTGTGTGTGTGTGTGTGTGTGTGTGTGTGTGTGTGTGTGCGCGCGCGCGAGCATAAGTGCGTGTATCAGAATGCACTAGAAGTGACTCGCAGACAACCGTCGGAGAGAAAGGCGAGGTCCAAGAGCTAAACAATTCGATCCTGCAGGCACAAATAGTAAATACAGAGAGCCTTAATTTTTTCCCCCGGGTGACAGGTGGTGGGGACGACCGTGGTGGACATGTCGGTGCTGCTCTCCTACCAGCAGCTCACCGACCTCTTCACGCTCATCATCGGCATCCTGGTGTCCATCGTCTACGTCACCATGGGCGCCACCCTCGACTTCCAAGTGATCAAAAAGATCTTCAAGAGGCCGGTGGGACCCGCTGTGGGCATCATCTGCCAGTACGTCTTCATGCCTCTGGTGAGACGCTCCCCCTTCCCCCTTCTCTCATCACCAGACCATACAACCAAGATAGCAGTTGAGTAAGTAATTATCAATAGAAAGCACCAAACCGGGAAGGCTATGTAGCACCAAAGATAGCAGTTGAACTTGTATGCCATGTTCCTGGAGCAGGAGTACCTTCTTGTACCATCTTCTGTAGTTTGAGTACTTTCTCTCACGATCTCTGTTACATGTAGACCTTTGGTTGTTTCATCTTTAGCTACTGGAGTTTTCATTAAACACGAACAAGAAATTCCATCACACTGGAGCTAGGGCTTGCGTTACCCACAACTCAACCCAGAAATGGTAAAGTGGTGCATTTTCTACCGCTGCGGACTGTAGCTGTTGTACAGGTTCGACCAGACACCTGTGGACTGTAGCTGTTGCACAGGTTCAACCAGACACCTGCGGACTGTAGCTGTTGCACAGGTTCAACCAGACACCTGCGGACTGTAGCTGTTGCACAGGTTCAACCAGACACCTGCGGACTGTAGCTGTTGCACAGGTTCAACCAGACACCTGCGGACTGTAGCTGTTGTACAGGTTCAACCAGACACCTGTGGACTGTAGCTGTTGCACAGGTTCAACCAGACACCTGCGGACTGTAGCTGTTGCACAGGTTCAACCAGACACCTGCGGACTGTAGCTGTTGCACAGGTTCAACCAGACACCTGCGGACTGTAGCTGTTGCACAGGTTCAACCAGACACCTGCGGACTGTAGCTGTTGCACAGGTTCAACCAGACACCTGCGGACTGTAGCTGTTGCACAGGTTCAACCAGACACCTGCGGACTGTAGCTGTTGCACAGGTTCAACCAGACACCTGCGGACTGTAGCTGTTGCACAGGTTCAACCAGACACCTGTGGACTGTAGCTGTTGCACAGGTTCAACCAGACAAATCTTCAACCAATGACGGAGTCGTGTACCCAGTGATGGCCTGGTATGATGCAACTAATTACTTAATTTGTTGTGATGCTGCAACCACATGTGCCTCCAGGAAATACTGTCTCGGGTAAAAGGCGTGTTCTTGCTTTTATTCAGGAACTGAACTGTTACTGCGTTAAAACAAAGATCATTTTATAGCGTGCGGTAGATGATGAAGCAAAGATTGACGGTCAAGTTGTCTTCTTAATAGTCGCCAGGATGACAGACGTGGCTGCAATGGTCAACTATAATAGTAGAAAAAAGAAAGAACTCAGGAGGAGAACAAGGTATGTGTAGCCGGAGACTTGGACGGAAGCAAGCAAGTAGGCAACAAGAGTGCCTCCGTAGCATTCTTGTGGCATTCTCGATACATCAATAGTCTCCGTGGTGTAGTGGTAAGACACTCGCCTGGCGTTCCGCGAGCGATTTGTCATGGGTTCGTATCTTGGTCGGGGAGGATTTACTAGGCGCAAATCCTTAACTGTAGCCTCTGTTTAACGCAACAGTAAAATGTGTACTTGGTTGTAACAACGATTCTTCGCGGCGGGGATCGTATTCCAGGGACCTGCCCGAAAATCTTTGTCTTCTGATAAAGTCCCTTCAGCTTCTGTCACCGGCCGGCAGAGGACACGCTGGACACGCCCACGTCCTGCCACAACCTCCACCCACCGAGGACAAAACTATTAATATAATTAATTAAACTTGTCGGTGAAGAGAAGCCTGTATATATATATATATATATATATATATATATTATATATATATATATATATATATATATATGTACTTTATATACTGTATATATGTACTATAGAGGTCTCCTAAAGGTCGAACTACTCACCTTTCCCAGGATGTAACTTCAAAGCAGTTGACTAACTCCCGGTTACCTATTTACTACTAGGTGAACAGACGCATTAGGTGAAAGAAAACGTGCATAACAATTTCTGTCCCGCCCGGGACAGTTTCTGAGGTGCCCCTCCCCCCCCAGAAGTAGCCTTGTTTCACTCAAAGGTGTATCCCAGGGCAAGACCGCTCAGCGCCCATGACACGTTACTCCACCGTTTACCCCCCAAAAATAAATTACAACAAATAAAATAACTGGATTTTCATGTGACAGGCCACGATGATAGAACACAGACAGGGACTGGACTGGGGACGGACTGGGGATGGAGGGGAGACGGACGGGGGACAGGCGGGGGACGTAGGGGAGAGGGACGGGGGGAAGCGAGGCGCGGACACCAGGTGCGAGTCACTGGTGTCAGCACAACACGACACATCATCGACAATGACGAGGGAAATCCGGTAGATACCCGGTCGCTGCCACCCGAGCACATCGCCAGGCGCCCTCGGGGTCTTGCTATGGGAGATGAATATATTAGTGAACAAGTCTGAGAATGCAGAACAGTCCCAGACTGCCTGAGCCTAAATTGAATTAATTGAACTCTCAGACTAAGGAGCAGAACGATCCCCGTGAATCGAAGACCAATGCACATAAAAGGGATCGCATCAGAACCGTTACCAGAAAGTAACGAACCGTCACAGCAAGGATAACATCATGGCAACAGTGGTCAACACGAAGAATGCATTGACAGGTTATTGCAGTCATCTCAATCCATAACCTTAAGGCCACATTCGACAAAAAATAGTCGAAGGTCAGAATAGTTGAATCATAACCCACCAGGTACAAGAAAGCTAGTTGAAGAAGCACACTTCATGGCTTCCAAGTCTCCAAAATACGGTTCAAACAATTATTTCAAAACAGACATTATTCCCATTTTGCTATTCATTATTCCATATTCTATCTTTTGTTCCAATACATCACTTAGTAACATCTTGAAGTTAATGTGTGACACTCGACTGGTTCTGAATTCAGTGTGTTTCCCATCGATAAGTGGGTAGGGCTCGCTTATATACCAGGTCTCTGTTTTATCATAGCAAACTGTCATTGTGTTGGCCAGTCAACCTGTTCCAGGACATCTGATCCTTGGTTATCTTTGGACATTTCCTCACTAGCTGTTATCACGTAGACTATATTACCAGCCTTCAACCCTCCCAGTCAACCTCACTGGGGGGTATCCATGCTGCCTCATTACTCAACCTCCACAGGTTACCGCATTGTCTGACCTCTTCCACAACTACGCCTCCATTAACTCATTTCCAGTACAACTCTGCCCCCACCTCCCCATAACTCCTTATCTTTCCTCCCCACCACAACTCCGCCCCCCTATAACCCCCTTCACTCCCCCTCATAACCCCACTCCCCCAACCACTAGCGCCGCTGCTACATTGGTCTCTCCTCAACAGATCGCCTTCGGGGTGGGCTTGGTGGCCTTCCCCGGCAACCCTCTGGGTCAGCTGGGGCTATTCCTGGCCGGGTGTTGCCCTGGCGGCGGCGCCTCCAATCTCTGGACCCACCTTTTGGGAGGCTCCCTGGACCTCTCCATCATAATGACTTTTGTCTCCAGCGTCTTCGCCTTTGGTAAGGAAAAAGAGCAGAGGAGCAATGATGGAGATTTTTGTCTGTAATTTTGATTCCCATTCCCTGTGCACTGTACATCACTAGCCACCAAAAACACACACACATCAGCTACCAGCACCAACGATGTTAACAGCCTAGAGTCAAGAGCTTTCTCGACTCGACTTTCTCGGTTTCCATGTCGTTCTGCTTCACTTCTAAGTTTATGTTGATGTTCTTTGTGTATAATTATCCCGAGGCTGCTTCTGTGTAGCTCCAAGTTACAACCTGAAGGTGGGACTAGCAGTTCGTTGTGATTAGTAAATATCTATTTTGTATGGTTAGTAAATGGAAAGTAAAAAAAAACAACTAAAAACAAAAAACTCAACTTGCGTGTCGCTTTTGTAGTCGGAAAATGTGTTATTGTTGAACAGCGCAACAAGTCTTATTAATCCAGGCAGTGTGCGTGTACACACTCAGCAGTTTGTTGGAGTGTGTACATAATACTTCTCATTACCCAGCCACAGTACCGACGTGGGTGTTCCTGCTGGGGCGCGTCATCATGGGTGACTCACACTTCGTCATACCATACAAGGACATCGCTCTCCTGGTCGTCTCCCTCTCTCTGCCCTGCTTCGTCAGCATCCTTATCCAGAGGTTCCTCCCCAGGTCAGTCCCCTCATCCAGAGGTTCCTCCCCAGGTCAGTCCCCTCGTCCAGAGGTTCCTCCCCAGGTCAGTCCCCTCATCCAGAGGTTCCTCCCCAGGTCAGTCCCCTCGTCCAGAGGTTCCTCCCCAGGTCAGTCCCCTCATCTAGAGGTTCCTCCCCAGGTCAGTCCCCTCGTCCAGAGGTTCCTCCCCAGGTCAGTCCCCTCGTCCAGAGGTTCCTCCCCAGGTCAGTCCCCTCATCCAGAGGTTCCTCTCCAGGTCAGTCCCCTCGTCCAGAGGTTCCTCCCCAGGTCAGTCCCCTCATCCAGAGGTTCCTCCCCAGGTCAGTCCCCTCGTCCAGAGGTTCCTCCCCAGGTCAGTCCCCTCGTCCAGAGGTTCCTCCCCAGGTCAGTCCCCTCGTCCAGAGGTTCCTCCCCAGGTCAGTCCCCTCGTCCAGAGGTTCCTCCCCAGGTCAGTCCCCTCGTCCAGAGGTTCCTCCCCAGGTCAGTCCCTCGTCCAGAGGTTCCTCCCCAGGTCAGTCCCCTCGTCCAGAGGTTCCTCCCCAGGTCAGTCCCCTCGTCCAGAGGTTCCTCCCCAGGTCAGTCCCCTCGTCCAGAGGTTCCTCCCCAGGTCAGTCCCCTCGTCCAGAGGTTCCTCCCCAGGTCAGTCCCCTCGTCCAGAGGTTCCTCCCCAGGTCAGACGCCTTCCTAAGGTCATGCAGTCACCTCCCAGGTAACTTTATATAATAAATTGACAAGAAAAAAGCTTACTCGTTAAGTATATTAAGACTCCCACACACGCGTGCTCTCAACCACACACTGACATGTTTATACACTACACACAGAAATCACAATAGCGTGATGCATCAAATGAACAAATGAACATGTTTAGTGCCCCAGGTCTAGATAAAGACATGTTTAGTTGAGAGCACGTCTTACATTCAGCACAGATTGTTAACACGTGTTGCTGTTGACAGAGTGGGGAAGGTCCTGAGCCGCCTGCTGACCCCACTGGCCGTCTTCAACGTTATCTTCTTGTTCACCTTCGGCGTCTACGCCAACCGCTACATTTTCAGCCTCTTCGAT
>WNGS01158745.1:15918880-15935035 GCA_020271785.1 Procambarus virginalis
GGGGTTCAACCACTGCAAACCACCTCAAGTCCATCATCACCAGCAAAAATCTGCTGTCAGAATAATATCAATTCTGCTTTCAGACAACACTCAGCCCCCTTGTTTAACTCCCTAAACATGCTAAACATAATCTCACTCACAAATTCTCTTGTGTCAACTACATTTACAAAACCCTGTTCTTAAATGCAAATCCTGCTCTGAAACTCTTCCTGGACAGATGTAATAGGACCCATTATCACCACACCAGAAATAAATATCTCTGATATCCCCAGAGTTAAACTTAATCTGTGTAAACACTCTATGCAAATAAAGGGACCCAGTCTATGGAACTCACTCCCTATTGAATTGAAAAGCTGTCCAACTTTTACATCATTCAAAAACAATACTAAAAAGTACCTAATTTCATCTTCATAGTTTTTTACCTTTTGCTTTAAAATTGCACTGTATCTATTGCTACCCAATCTCCCAACCTTTATGTACCCAATTTGAACATCTTTACCATTGTGATCATTGCTGTCTTCTTATATGTGCTGCCAATCAGCTGTATGGTGTCTATTAATCTTGTTTATCTGTATCTATTGCTACCCAGTCTTCCAATCTTTATGTACCCAATCTGAACATCTTTATCATTGTGATCATTGCTGTCTTCTTATATGTGCTGTCAATCTGCTGTATGGTTACCTTACCTTGAGGATACCTTGAAGTGCTTCCGGGGCTTATCGTCCCCGCGGCCCGGTCATCGACCAGGCCTCCTGGTTGCTGGACTGATCAACCAGGCTGTTGGACGCAGCTGCTCGCAGCCTGACGTATGAGTCACAGCCTGGTTGATCAGGTATCCTTTGGAGGTGCTTATCCAGTTCTCTCTTGAACACTGTGAGGGGTTTGCCAGTTATGTCCCTTATGTGTAGTGGAAGCGTGTTGAACAGTCTCGGGCTTCTGATGTTGATAGAGTTCTCTCTCAGAGTACCAGTTGCACCTCTGCTTTTCAACGGGGGTATTCTGCACATCCTGCCATGTCTTCTGGTCTCATGTGATGTTATTTCTGTGTGCAGGTTTGGGACCAGCCCCTCTAATATTTTCCACGTGTAAATTATTATGTATCTCTCCCGCCTGCGCTCAAGGGAATACAGATTTAGGCTCTTAAGTCGGTCCCAATAGTTTAGATGTTTTACCGAGTGGATTCTAGCAGTAAAGGATCTCTGCACGCTCTCCAGGTCAGCAATTTCACCAGCAGTGAAAGGGGCTGTCATTGTGCAGCAGTACTCCACTCTAGAGAGCACAAGCGTTTTGAAAAGTGTCATCATCGGTATAGCATCTCTAGTGTGAAAAGTTCTTGTTATCCAACCTGTCATTTTTCTTGCAGTTATGATGGCTACTTTATTGTGTTCTTTAAAGGTAAGGTCTTCCGACATGAGTACACCCAGATCCTTTACATTGCCTTTTCGTTCTATATTATGATTTGCCTGAGTTTTGTACGTGGTTTCCGTTTTTATATTTTCATTTTTTCCATAGCGCATGAGCTGGAACTTGTCTTCGTTAAACACCATATTATTTTCTATAGCCCATAGAAAGACCTGATCTACATCTGACTGGAGGTTCGCCGTGTCCTCTATGTTGCCTACTCTCATGAAGATCCTAGTGTCATCTGCAAGGGATGATACAGTGCTATAGGTTGTGCTCTTGTCTATGTCCGATATGAGGATGAGAAAAAGTACTGGAGCAAGCACAGTACCCTGGGGGACTGAGCTCTATGGTGTCTATTAATCTTGTTTAAATTACCAATCAAGCTGTCAATGTTATCAATCAGAGCTTTAATATACAAATGTGCTTTAATGTACTTACTAAACTCTCTCATCTCATTTTTCTCTTGCAATGTATTTGTTGTCATTTATTAATTCTGATAGAAATTACCTACTTAAAATTATCTGTTAGATTAAGGACCTGCCCGAAACGTTGCGCGTACTAGTGGCTTTACAAGATTGTAAATACTGTACTGTACTATTCAATGTATTCTCACAAACCCAATGTACCTTCTTGTATATATATAAATAAATAAATAAATAAATAATTACAAATTTATTGCTTTTAATAAATTTCTGGTACCACAACTTAAATTATACATGTACTGTATCTACTGCACCTTCGGTAAAGTACTAACCAAATTTAATTAAAAATTAGAGTATTCTTTTTATCATCTTGTGGATTCAAAGATATACTGCTGTACAGGCATATCATTTAATAAATATGGTGCAATTTTTATTTAATTTGAACCAATATTAATTTAGCAACCTTTCCTAATCTAAATATACCAATTATGCCTCAATACTTCCTAACATATGTAAAAATATGCCTAAGTTAGAAATTCAACCTGTCAGTATAATTGTAATAATATTAGGATTTGCTCTTTTTGAGAGAAATGTTAGAAAATGTACAAAATCGTTTTTGCCTGAAAAAGACAACAGTTGCACTTTCAAACCCAGGCTAGGATGCTCACAGAATTACCTAACTGGTAGTCAACTGAGACTTTTAAAACTATCGTGAAGCCCACATTGGCATTTGGATGCATCCTGGTTTGGTTACTATAGAATAGCGTTATATTTTTAGGCTCTAGTTTGAATTTCCAATGATTCAAGTGATTTAAATGTTTATTATGGAATATATATATATATATATATATATATATATATATATATATATATATATATATATATATATATATATATGCAATATGTACACAGCTTAAGTAACATAAATTGGCACAAATCCTCAGATAAGCTGCCTGAGCGAACGAGGAATATATATAATTATGAAATAAATATGTAGATATGTCTACAAAATGAGGAAAAATTAATATTATAGTGGCAAAAATTATGCTTACAGATGTGTATGTACTCGCTGATGACACCAAAGTGTGCATCACTAGCAAATCTGCGGGATAAAGGACATTGATTCGGTTAACAGATTATTACCTGCACACGAGAGTAAGGTCTGAACTAAGGCAGCACCATCAAGTAACATTCACACAAGCACACCACAAATTATTCTATATAAAACAGTTGGTAATATTTGCATTGTTCGAATGTATATTTATAAACCTTTCTGACAAACTCGATGGAGATGTGTAACTCCCCAACCTTGGACCAGATTCACGAAGCAGTTACGCAAGCACTTACGGATCTGTACATCTCTAAATCTTTGGCGGCTTTGTTTACAATTATTGAACAATTAATGAGCTCCGAAGTACCAGGAGGCTGTTTATAACAATAACAACAGTTGATTTGAAAGTTCTCATGCTTGTAAACTGCTTAATAAATATAACCAATGCCGTCAAATATCGAGGAAAGATGTACACGTTCGTAAGTACTTGCGCAACTGCTTCGTGAATCTGGCCCCTTGAGTGTGGCCCTTTGGGTAATACTCAAAGCTTCTGAACATTATGTAAGTAATGAAGAAATATGATATATCTACGCACTACAATGCTGGTGCTGAATGTTCAACATGAAAAAACATTTTTACTCTGAAATAATATAGTTTTATAGCGCAAATTAGACGAAACTAAATGACAGGTGACGCCACAGGAAGTCGACAATGTTTTGTGGCTTTGGGTAATTAGATGGATCCAATTTCGTTATAAAATGCTATTTAATTTAAAATATGTTTTTTCGTGTTCTACATTCAGCACCAACATTATAGTGATTAAATATATCATATTTCTTCATTTCTTACGTAATGTTAGGAAGCTTTGGGTAATTAGATGGACCCGTGTGAGGTAGGAGTAGCAAGAATATCAACCATGGCCACAATGAGCTTCTTGTGCGTCTTGGTGATAATGAAACTGGGGAGTGCACACAAATACCTGCTTTTGATACAAATATATACATATACTTCTTGTGCATTACAAACCTCTAGCATCTATGTAGCTCTAGCATCGTGTTAAAGACATAGTTTATCAGATATAGAGTACAATACCTGCTGGTACTCTGCCGACACGAGGTGTTGGTGGCTACCCAAGCTACCTGTCGTCCTCTCGGCGTTCACGTCACTGAACTATGTACCTAGTTGCCCTAACCTAACCGAGGACCCACGAATAGAAAACGGGACATCACGTTAGTTTTGCGAGCCGCTATGATTTTTAGTACATCAGTTTTGGTCTTAGGGGATTTATAGATCAAAATTTGATGAACTATTGGAGAGAACACTAACCTCCAGCCAGTCCTCCAAACAAAGACCCAAAAGTGATTCCATCCACCCGCCAAACCCCTGTTTATGAATGAAAAACGGTTTACACACGACTCACAACTAATGACGTCCGAACACTTCCGGAACAAGTGCTTCACTGACGAATTTTCTTTGAACCACAACGCTGTAAATGCTTCACCCACGTACTGCAAATACAAATAACCGCCAACAGAACCTAAACACCTAACCTAACTTAATCTATGCCTATATGTGCACAATATGCTAATATATTATTTATATTTGAGAAAATTCCCGTTTTGAATGAACAGTATGTAAACATTTATGAATGCATCTGTGGGGTCGACCGCTGGATGGAATGGACTTGAGTCGAGGACGGGTTGCTAACCTCCCCCACCTCGCCACGAGGATCTGACCTTGCTCTATACAGCGATTACATTTTGAAATGCTATGTAGCGCCATGGTTGGTTTGGTGTTGGAATTAAGCGCTTGTCAACCTTGGAGGGTTATTAAAGACACTATAAATAGCTTACAACACAAAGTATGCTTTACTTTTGCCTGAACATTATCCAAGACTGAAGTAATTCTATTCAGAAGCTGTGTATAAACCCCCATGTTGCTCCCATTCACAATTGTGAGAAAATCTCGATTGTTCAACCATCCTCATAATAAATTATATTATGATTGTACGCTATAGCCTAGGCAACCCGTACAAACTGAATTGTACTGGTGTAAATAATAGCATAGAAAACATACACTTTCCTGTACTAACAAGCATCAATCAACCTAAGTGGTAGATAGGTCGCTATAAACTACGGTTATATTACGGTAAAAGGGTACACGTTTGGACTCAGCGAGTGATAACAAGCTGTTGATATTCTATTATTTCGGTGATTTGATTACTAGTTAATATCTTTTGAAATTCCTCTCCATCCTAACCACTTCTCCATTGCCTCACTAATCACATAATGTATGTATTAATACTTGTTCTAACTGCGGCGGGTTTAGTAACAGATGGACGTGCTGTTAGGAAAATGTTTGTGTGGAAGCGTGACCATTTTTTAGGGCGACGTACCGTGAACCTCTGGGCAGCCAAACAGATGCTTGATTTTTCAGAAACTTACCTATCAAGAGCCCACTGAACAGTACCCCTGTAATTTGTACGTTGGGGACCATAACATACAAAATGAGACATACAAATTGAGAGGCAGGGTTAGGTGTTGATGACGCTGGTGCTGCTTATATCCTCCGTTAAGTCAGTTCTTACATCGCTTCTAAGTCAGGTGTCGCGAAGGCATCACTGGCTGTCAGTCTGCCAGGTGGTGACGTTGGCTTTCCAGGTAAGTGGAAGGCATTTCCAGATATGAGTGGCAAGGCTCATTATGACCTCTCATAAGCGATAAGGCACAACTTATTATGACCCAAGTGTGATGACTGGTGGTGGTGAACCAGACCTCCTTCACCCGCTCACACTTATCCTTGAAGTCTGCTGCTTACACGTTATCCTTGAGGTCCGCTGGTCATACATCATCCTTGAAGTCTGCTGCAGGGTTGTCGACTTCCTTCACTCTCGTGTATAGACTTGACGCCGTTCTCTAGTCTGCCGGTCTTCTCGAGCGTGGCCATCGAGGTATCCCTGACATCGTTGGGGATCTCCTGTGGGAGGCAGAAGGGTGAGGTGAGCGATACAAGTCATATTCTACTGTAATCAGTACAAGACGGTTCACCAACACAATTTAAAAACCTACTTTACCTTTTCCAACCAACCAACCCTAACACAAATACCAACCTAACGTTACCAACCCTAACCTAACCTACTTAATTAATCCAAACCAACCTAACCTACCAAGCCTAACCTAAGTTAATACTTCTAACCTACGGTATATGCAGTTTTGCTAATCAGAAAATGAGCTTTATCGAGCTGTCCTTGTGTACGATTTGTATCCTTAATTGGTGGATAACTTGCTGCCTGTTGGCCACGGGTTAGTAATAATAAATAATTGTCTGGGACAGGAAGCTTGTGTGTGTGTGTAGTATATATTTATTTAGTGCTTATATCAGTGTTCCCCTAAGGTCGAACTACTGACCATCCCCAGGATGCAACCCCCAAAACAGTTTGCCTAACTTCCTATTTACTGCTAGGTGAACAGAGGCATCGATGAAAGGAAATTACGTGCTTGACAAAAATTTCTGTTCCGCTCAGGATGATGGTGCTACATAGCCTTCCCGGCTTGGTGCCTTCTTTTGATAATTACTTACTGTTCCGCTCGAGAAATCGAACCTGGGATCTCCGATTGACAAAAAACCAAGTGTGAAGTTGGCCTTTTCCACATTTCTATTATTTAATGACTATATTTTGTATACATTTTTCAATCTATTTCCTTCGAGCCTTTCTTTAGACATGCTTGTGACTTGTGAGAACATTTTATGGTCTTAAAATCTGATATAATTTCTTGTACATATACACGTCCCATCTTTTGTAGACACATCCACGTTGCTTTTTCATTCTGATGGCAATATATGTGTTTAAACGGATTATATGTTTTCCTGGTGAGTTAAGTGTCCTCACGGTGGTTATGTGTCCTCATGGTGGGTTATGTGTCCTCATGGTGGGTTATGTGTCCTTCCATGGTGGGTTATATGTCCTCAGGGTGATGACCGGGCCGCGGGGACGCTAAGCCCCGGAAGCACCTCAAGGTAAGGGTGGTCATGGTGGGTTATGTGTCCCTCAAGGTGGGTTCTATGTTTGTCATGGTGGGCTATGTTAGATTTATGTTGTCTGTGTTAGATTTATGCTGTAAAGATGGACAAAAGGGTTATGTTTCTAGGAAGCAAAAACAGGGAAAATAGCTTAGATTGTTAAATGCAGAATTAGAAGATACCACTAAAAAATCAAAATCGGGAGGAACTTCAGAATGAATTTGTATATATTAAGATCCAAGCAGGCCATATGTGGTTAAGAGCGTTGTACTTTCTTAATTTATGACGACCCAAGTCACAATTGGGGTGAGGTATGTCAGTTTGGCTTCCGCTCCCAAAAGAGTACCAACGGTGCAATTATTAGTCTCCTTGATATAATTTACTCAGCCCTTGACAAAAATGAGTTCCGATTGGACTCTTCATTGACCTGAGAAGGCCTTTAATTGATACTGTTAATCACATTACCTCTTATGTAAACTCCATCATTATGGAATCCCAGGCAATGCACTGGACTATATCCAATCCTATATTAGTGATAGAACCCAATGTGTAGCCATCAATAATATAACCTATCCCACTCTACCAATAACCGTTGGAGTGCCACAGGGCAGCATCCTGGAACCTCTTCTATTTCTTATATACATCAATCTGCCTAATGTCTCTAACATTCTTAAAACTATTTGTTTGCGGATGATACTACCCTCATCTACTCCAACCCTACCCACATACACTAAATAACGTTGTTAATAATGACCTAAAAAAAAATTACACTTAATGGATGTCACCAACAAACTAACACTTAACTAGAAAAGACCTACTACATCTTATTTGGAAGCAAATCTACAAATGCAATTCAGCTTCAGATAGACAATGCAAACATTAGCAATAAAAATGATGGAAGGTTCCTTCTTGGCCTATTCCTAGACAAGAGACGCACTTCAGTACCCCACATACAGCACATACTAAGAAAGTCTCTTAAAACAGTTGGTATACTCGCCAAAATCAGATATTATGTACCTAACTCCGCTCTCATCTCTCTAGATTAATGCACTATCTATCCCTATCTTAACTATGGGATCTGTGCAGTGGGGTTCAAACCACTGCAAACCACCTCAGTACATCATCACCCAGCAAAATTCTGCTATCAGAATAATATCAAATTCTGCTTTCAGACAACACTCAACCCCCTTGTTTAACTCCCTAAACAGCTAAACATAATCCACTCCACAAATTCTCTTGTTGTCAACTACATTTAGAAAACCCTGTTCTTAAATTCAAATCCTGCTCTGAACCTCTTCCTGGAGACAGATGTAATAGGACCCATTATCACCACACCAGAAATAATAGCTCGTAGTATCCCCAGAGTTAAACTTAATCTGTGTAACACACTATGCAAATAAGGGACCAGTTTATGGAACTCACTCCCTATTGAATTGAAAAGCTGTCAAACTTTTAGATCATTCAAAACAATACTAAAAAGTACCTAATTTCATCTTCATAGTTTTTTACCTTTTGCTTTAAAATTGCACTGTTTCTATTGCTACCCAATCTCCCACCTTTTATGTTCCCAATTTGAACATCTTTACCATTGTGATCATTGCGTTCTTCTTATATGTGCTACCAATCTGCTGTATGATGCCTATTAATCTTTGTTTAATTTACCAATCAAGCTGTCAATGTAATCAATCAGAGCTTTAATATACCAATGTGCTAGTAAGTATATTAAAGCACATTGGTATATTTAAAGCTCTGATTGATTACATGGACAGCTTGATTGGTAAATTAAACAAGATTATTAGACACCATACAGCTGATTGGTAGCACATATAAGAAGACAGCAATGATCACAATGGTAAAAGATGTTCAAATTGGGGAACATAAAGGTTGGGAGATTGGGTAGCAATAGACACAGTGCAATTTTAAAGAAAGGTAAAAAACTATGAAGATGAAATTAGGTACTTTTTAGTATTGTTTTTGAATGATGTAAAAGTTTGAACAGCTTTTCAATTCATAGGGAGTGAGTTCCATAAACTGGGTCCTTTATTTGCATAGTGTTTACACAGATTAAGTTTAACTCTGGATATCATGAGATATTTATTTCTGGTGTGGGTATAATGGGTCCTATTACATCTGTCCAGAAGAAGAGTTTCAGAGCAGGATTTGAATTTAAGAACAGGGTTTTATAAATGTAGTTGACACAAGAGAATTTGTGGAGTGAGATTATGTTTAGCCATGTTTAGGGAGTTAAACAAGGGGGTTGAGTGTTGTCTGAAAGCAGAATTTGATATTATTCTGATAGCAGTATTTTTGCTGGGTGATGATGGACTTGAGGTGGTTTGCAGTGGTTGACCCCATGCACAGATACCATAGTTAAGATAGGGATAGATTAGTGCATAATAGTAGAGAGATGAGAGCAGAGTTAGGTACATAATATCATGATTTTGGAGAGTAATACCAACTGTTTTAGAGACTTTACTTAGTTATGTGCTGTATGTGGTACTGAAGTTGAGTCTCTTGTCTAGGAATAGGCCAAAATCTTTCCATCATTTTATTGCTAATGTTTACATTGTCTATCTGAAGCTGAATTGCTTTTATAGATTTGCTTCCAAATAAGATGTAGTAGTAGGTCTTTTCTATGTTAAGTGTTACTTTTTTGGTTGACATCCATAAGTGTAATTTTTTTAGTTCATTATTAACAACGTTATTTAGTGTATGTGGGTTAGGGTTGGAGTAGATGAGGGTAGTATCATCAGCAAACAAAAATAGGTTCAGAATGTTAGAGACATTAGGCAGATCATTGATGTATATAAGAAATAGAAGAGGTTCCAGGATGCTGCCCTGTGGCACTCCAACGGTTATTGGTAGAGTGGGTGAGGTTGTATTATTGATGGCTACACATTGGTGTCTATCACTAGATAGGATTGGATTAGTCCAGTGCATGGCCTCGGATTCCATAATGATGGAGGTTTACATAAGAGGTAATTGTGATTAACAGTATCAATTAAAGGCCTTTCTCAAGGCAATGAAGAGTCCAATCGGAAACTCATTTTTTGTCAAGGGCTGAGTAAATTATATCAAGGAGACTAATAATTGCATCGTTGGTACTCTTTTGGGAGCGGAAGCCAAACTGACATACCTCACCCCAATTGTGACTTGGGTCGTCATAAATTAAGAAAGTACAACGCTCTTAACCACATATGGCCTGCTTGGATCTTAATATATACAAATTCATTCTGAAGTTCCTCCCGATTTGATTTTTTAGTGGTATCTTCTAATTCTGCATTTAACAATCTAAGCTATTTTCCCTGTTTTTGCTTCCTAAACACATAACCCTTTTGTCCATCTTTACAGCATAAATCTAACACAGACAACATAAATCTAACATAGCCCACCATGACAAACATAGAACCCACCTTGAGGACACATAACCCCCATGACCCACCCTTACCTTGAGGTGCTTCCGGGGCTTAGCGTCCCCGCGGCCCGGTCATCACCCTGAGGACATATAACCCACCATGAGGACACATAACCCACATGAGGACACATAACCCCCATGAGGACACATAACCCACCGTGAGGACACTTAACTCACCAGGAAAACATATAATCCGTTTAAACACATATATTGCCATCAGAATGAAAAAGCAACGTGGATGTGTCTACAAAAGATGTGACGTGTATATGTACAAGAAATTATATCAGATTTTAAGACCATAAAATGTTCTCACAAGTCACAAGCATGTCTAAAGAAAGGCTCGAAGGAAATAGATTGAAAAATGTATACAAAATATAGTCATTAAATAATAGAAATGTGGAAAAGGCCAACTTCACACTTGGTTTGTCAATCGGAGATCCCAGGTTCGATTTCCGAGCGGAACAGTAAGTAATTATCAAAAGAAGGCACCAAGCCGGGAAGGCTATGTAGCACCATCATCCTGAGCGGAACAGAAATTTTTGTCAAGCACGTAATTTCCTTTCATCGAATGCCTCTGTTCACCTAGCAGTAAATAGGAAGTTAGGCAACTGTTTTGGGGGGTTGCATCCTGGGATGGTCAGTAGTTCGACCTTAGGGGAACCCTGATATAAGCCTAAATAATATATATATACACACACACACAAGCTTCCTGTCCCAGACAAATTTAATTTATTATTACTAACCCGTGGCCAACAGGCAGCAAGTTATCCACCATTAGGATCAAATCGTACACAAGACAGCTCGATAAAGCTCATTTTCTGATTAGCAAAACTGCATATACCGTTAGGTTAGAATGTATTAACTTAGGTTAGGCTTGGTTAGGTTAGGTTGGTTGGATTAATTAAGAGGTTAGGTTAGGGTTGGTAACGTTAGGTTGTATTTGTGTTAGGGTTGGTTGGTTGGAAAAGGTAAAGTAGGTTTTAAATTGTGTTGGTGAACCGTCTTGTACTGTATTACAGTAGAATATGACTTGTATCCGCTCACCTCACCCTTCTGCCTCCCACAGGAGATCCCCAACGATGTCAGGGATACCTCGATGGCCACGCTCGAGAAGACCGGCAGACTAGAGAACGGCGTCAAGTCTATACACGAGAGTGAAGGAGTCGACAACCCTGCAGCAACTTCAAGATGATGTATGACCAGCGGACCTCAAGGAAACGTGTAAGCAGCAGACTTCAAGGATAACGTGTGAGCGGGTGAAGGAGGTCTGTTCACCACCACCAGTCATCACACTTGGGTCATAATAAGTTGTGCCTTATCGCTTATGAGAGGTCATAATGAGCCTTGCCACTCATATCTGGAAATGCCTCCACTTACCTGGAAAGCCAACGTCACACCTGGCAGACTGACAGCCAGTGATGCCTCGCGACCACCTGACTTAGAAGCGATGTAAGAACTGACTTAACGGAGGATATAAGCAGCACCAGCGTCATCAACACCTTAACCCTGCCTCTCAATTTGTATGTCTCATTTTGTATGTTATGGTCCCCCAACGTACAAATTACAGGGTACTGTTCAGTGGGCTCTTGATAGGTAGTTTCTGAAAAATCAAGCATCTGTTTGGCTGCCCAGAGTTCACGGTACTCGCCTAAAAATGGTCACGCTTCCACACAAACATTTTCCTAACAGCACGTCCATCTGTTACTAAACCCGCCGCAGTTAGAACAAGTATTAATACATACATTATGTGATTAGTGAGGCAATGGAGAAGTGGTTAGGATGGAGAGGAATTTCAAAGATATTAACTAGTAATCAAATTCACCGAAATAATAGAATATCAACAGCTTGTTATCACTCGCTTGAGTCCAACGTGTACCCTTTTACCGTAATATAACCGTAGTTTATAGCGACCTATCTACCACTTAGGTTGATTGATGCTTGTTAGTACAGGAAAGTGTATGTTTTCTATGCTATTATTTACACCAGTACAATTCAGTTTGTACGGTTGCCTAGGCTATAGCGTACAATCATAAATATATTTATTATGAGGATGGTTGAACAATCGAGATTTTCTCACAATTGTGAATGGAGCAACATGGGGGTTTATACACAGCTTCTGAATAAATTTACTTCAGTCTGGATAATGTTCAGGGCAAAAGTAAAGCATACTTTGTGTTAGTAAGCTATTATAGTGTCTTTAAATAACCCTCCAGAGGTTGCAAGCCGCTTAATTCCAACACCAAACCAAACCATGGAGCTACATAGCATTTCAAAATGTAATCGCTGTATAGAGCAAGGTCAGATCCTCGTGGCGAGGTGGGGGAGGTTAGCAACCCCGTCCTCGACTCAAGTCCATTCCATCCAGCGGTCGCCCACAGATGCATTCATAAATTTTTACATACTGTTCATCAAAACGGGAATTTCTCAAATATAAATAATATATTAGCATATTGTGCACATATAGGCATAGATTAAGTTAGGTTAGGTGTTTAGGTTCTGTTGGCGGTTATTTGTATTTGCAGTACGTGGGTGAAGCATTTACAGCGTTGTGGTTCAAGAAATTCGTCAGTGAAGCACTTGTTCCGGAAGTGTTCGGACGTCTTATTTGTGAGTCGTGTGTAACGTTTTTCTCATTCATAAACAGGGGGTTTGGCGGGTGGATGGAATCACTTTTGGGTCGTTTGTTTGGAGGACTGGCTGGAGGTTAGTGTTCTCTTCCAATAGTTCATCAAATTTTGATCTATAAATCCCCTAAGACCAAAAACTGATGTACTAAAAATCATAGCGGCTCGCAAAACTAACGTGATGTCCCGTTTTCTATTCGTGGGTCCTCGGTTAGGTTAGGGCAACTAGGTACATAGTTCAGTGACGTGAACGCCGAGAGGACGACAGGTAGCTTGGGTAGCCACCAACACTCGTGTCGGCAGAGTACCAGCAGGTATTGTACTCTATATCTGATAAACTATGTCTTTAACACGATCTAGATGCTACATAGATGCTAGAGGTGTAATGCACAAGAAGTATATGTATATATTTGTATCAACAAGCAGGTATTTGTGTTGCACTCCCCAGTTTCATTATCACCAAGACGCACAAGAAGCTCATTGTGGCCATGGTTGATATTCTTGCTACTCCTACCTCACACGGGTCCGTCTAATTACTCCAAAGCTTCCTAACATTACGTAAGAAATGAGAAATATGATATATTAATCACTATAATGTTGGTGCTGAAGTAGAACACGAAAAAACATATTTTAAATTAAATAGCATTTATAACGATTGGTCCATCTAATTACCCAAAGCCACAAAACATTGTCGACTTCCTGTGGCGTCCACCTGTCATTTAGTTGTCTAATTTGCGCTAATAAACGTATATTATTCAGAGTAAAAAATGTTTTTTCATGTTGAAATACATTCAGCACCAGCATTGTAAGTGCGTACGATATATCATATTTCTTCATACTTATCATAATGTTCAGAAGGCTTTGAGTAATACCCAAAGGGCCAACATCATAGGGGCCGATTCACTGAAGCAGTTGCGCAAGCTCTTACGAACTCGTGTACATCATTCTCCGATATGAGACCGGCATGTGTTATATTTATTAAGCATGTTTACAAGCATGAAGAACTTTCAAAATCAACTAGTTGTTATTGTTATAAACAGCCTCCTGGTACTTGCGGAGCTCATTAATGTGTCAATATATTGTAAACAAATGCCCGCCAAAGATTAGAGATGTGTACAGATCCGTAACGGCTTGGTAACTGCTCGTGAATCTGTCCAAGGTTGGGTGAGTTACACATCTACCATCGAGTTGTGTCAGAAGGTTTATAAATCTACATCCGAACAATGCAAATTTACCAACTGTTTTCATATAGAATTAATTTGTGGGTGGTGTGTGAATGTTACTTGATGGTGCTGGCCTTAGGTTCAGACCTTACTCTCGTTGCAGGTAATAATCTGTTAACCGAATCAATGTCCTTTATCCCGACAGATGTGCTAGTTATGCAACCTTTGGTTGTCCACAGCTGAGACATACAATCTGTAAGCTCATAAGTTTTTGCCACTATAATATTAATTGTTTCCTCATTTTGTAGACCATATCTACATATTATTTCATAATTATATATATTCCTCGTTCGCTCGATGGCAGCTTATCTCGAGGATTTGTGCCAATTTATGTTACTTAAGCTGTGTTACAGTATTGCATATATATATAGTATCTAATATATATATAACTATATATATATATAATTATATATATATAATATATATATATATTAATATCTAATCCATAATAAACATTGTAATCACTAGAATCATGGGAAATTTCAAACTAGAGCCAAAAAGATAACGACTATTCTATAGTAACCAAAACAAGGATGCTTCCCAAATGCCATATGTGGGCTCAAGCGATAGTTTTAAATCTCAGGTTGACTACCAGTTAGGTAATTCTGTGAGCATCCTAGCCTGGGTTTGAAAGTGCAACTGTTGTGCTTTTTCAGGCAAAAACGATTTGGTACATTTTTCGTAACATCTTTCTGGGCTCAAAAAGAGCAAATCCTAATATTATTTACATATACCTGACAGGGTTGAATTTCCTACTTAGCCTATTTTTACATATGTTAGGAAGTCCATATTTGAGGCAATAATTGCATTTTCAGATGTAGGAAAGGTGTTTGCTAAATTAATATTGGGTCAAATAAATAAGAAATTACGCACCCTATTTATTAAATGAATACTGCCTGTACCAGCAGTATATCTTTGAATCCACAAGATGATAAAAAAGAATACTGCTAATTTTTAATTAAATTTGGTTGAGTAACTTTACCGAAGGTGCAGTAGTAGAAGTACACTGTATAATTTAAGTTGTGGTACCAGAAATTTATTAAAAGCAATAAATTTGTAATTATTTATTTATTTATTTATTTTATATATATACAAAGAAGGTAACATTGGGTTCTGTGAGAATACATTGGAATCGTACAGTACATGTATTTACATCTTGGTAAAGCCACTAGTACGCACAAACGTTTCGGGCAGGTCCTTTACTCAACAGAAACGATATAATTTTAAGTAGGTGATTATACTATCAGAAATTACATAAATGACACAAATACATTGCAAGAGAAAAATGAATCGGAGACGATTTAGTAATTATCATTAAAGCACATTTGGTATATTAAAGCTTCTGATTGATAACATTGACACTTGATGGGAGTAATTAAACAAGATTAATAAACACCAATAGAGCTCAGTCCTCCAGGTGTACTGTGCTTGCTCCAGTACTTTTTCTCATCCTCATATTCGACATAGACAAGAACACAACCGTATAGCACTGTATCATCCCTTGGCAGATGACACTAGGATCTTCATGAGAGTAGGCAACATAGAGGACACGGCGAACCTCCAGTCAGATGTAGATCAAGGTCTTTCTATGGGCTACGAAAATAATATGCCATTGCGGTGCTCTTAATCGAAAGACACAGTTCCAGTTCATGCGCTACGGAAAAAACTGAAAATATAAAAAACGGAAACCACGTACAAAAACTCATGGCACAAAATCCATACGTATAGCCAGAAAGTCGACAAAGGCAATGTAACAGGAATCTGGGTGTGACTTCAATGTCGGAAGACCTTACCTTAAAGAACACAATAAAGTATCGCCTCAGAACTGGCAAGGAAAAATGACAGGTTGGATAACAAGAACTTTTCACACTAGAGATGCTATACCGATGATGACACCATTCAAAACGCTTGTGGCTCTCTATGAGTGGGTAACTGCTGCACAATGACAGCCCCTTTCACTGCTGGTGAAGTTGCTAACCTGGAGAGCGTGCATAGA
>WNGS01158745.1:15945478-15955973 GCA_020271785.1 Procambarus virginalis
CTCAAGGAATGTTCGCGTTTTATCCAGGAAGTGCCTGAACTAGAATTAGAAAACACAGTCTGTTTACTGGTTGTTATTTAACTTAAGTTAGTTAAATGATAATGTAAAAATAGCCACTGAGACTGATGAGTTGGCCAAGACTTTTGCTCGTAAAGAGGGAATTGATTACCAACTTGGACTGCCCTTGAGCAGCTGAGGGCAGCAATATCCCAGGAACATCAACTAAAATTTCGGAGACCTGAGGCAAAGTGAAATCACACCAGTTACTCCATTCTCATCATTCTATTATGCAGGAAGAACCGCACGTCTATGGGTCATCCAATAATGTTAGCAGACTCTAGATGTTACCACTGCTAGGCTTAGGCTCGGCTACAAGTACCTCTGGGAGTTGTAACATCTGCTGATGTAGATTTGACTAAATGTAAACTCTGTCAGCAGAACTATTCGCATACTTTGCGTCATTATATAATGGAATGTGAAAAAATCGCGGAATTTAGAGATCAATAGTGTCAACAAGAAATGCCATCAATAGTGTCCAAGAATGTGTAAGTACTTCAATCATAATGATGTGCTGCTCGAATCTTAGCGAAGTATCCAAAATAACTGTATCTAAGTAACTGTGTGACTCACCATAGATGTAAAGTGCCTGAACACTTTATAATGCTTTGGTTCGCTTCCAAATAATGGAAGCGCTAATTATATGAACAAGTGCCATGTATTTATTCAGACGAGAACAACAGCGAACACAAACCAGCGCATATACGAACGGAATGGTTTGTATGTACAAACTTCTCAGTGAACGAAGTTGTTTCTAGCCCGGTATCCGAAATTGCAGTAGACGACTTGACCAGTCCCCGGCATACAGTGACCACCCGTCTTGGGAGAATTTCCGCAAAACCCACCAATGATTGCGTGGAGGCGAGGTAAGTTCATCAAGGATTACCTCGTCCCAGCAGGTCTACAACCCGGCACCCACCCCAACAAGGGAGGAGGACATCCATGCCGAAGGAACCCGTCAAAACCCACCAGCGCAGACCTAACCTGACACAGGAGCCTGTACAACACAGTAAGGAGGTAACCGAAGTATGTGGAGTGGTTAAAATGCAAACGATTGACGAAGATTATAAGCCACCCAAGGTTATTCATGCACTTGCATGAATAACCCGTAACCGTGAAGCCTGGCTCATTAGTACCCGTGGTACTATCGTTATTGGTGCCTATAAGTACCCGTCCTGCCGGGCGCCACTTGCTTTACAATGGAGACAAAACCCCTAGCGCTCAATTTCTAACTTTCCCCCAAAAAAACTCGCGATGCGCCCTTCGACACATTCACAGCGCTTCTGCATTTTGCGCTTCAAGTGTATGTGAAAGTTGTCATGGATATTATGTGTTGTTCATTTATGACGTGTGATTTGAAATTTTAATAGTGTATATGCTTAGTATGGCATAATGATCACGAACTCTTGCAATAATGATCCGTGGATAGCATTGTCTAAGAGACCAGGACCTATTACATCATCAGTTCTTCCACCTGAGAAATGGGTGGTGTTGGATGGGTTTAGATAAAATAAGGCACTGTTATCGTTGAGGAATTTACAGTGGTGTGGAAAGTGGTGAGATGGGTGACAGTGGTGGAGAGTGGTGACAGTGGTGAGATGGGTGACAGTGGTGGAGAGTGGTGACAGTGGTGAGATGGGTGACAGTGGTGGAGAGTGGTGACAGTGGTGAGATGGTTGACAGTGGTGGAGAGTGGTGACAGTGGTGAGATGGATGACAGTGGTGGAGAGTGGTGACAGTGGTGAGATGTGGTGACAGTGGTGGAGGTGGTGACAGTGGGGAGTGGTGACAGCGGTGGAGAGTGGTGACAGTGGTGAGAGTGGTGACAGCGGTGGAGAGTGGTGACAGTGGTGAGATGGGTGACAGTGGTGAGAGTGGTGACAGTGGTGAGATGGGTGACAGTGGTGGAGAGTGGTGACAGTGGTGAGATGGATGACAGTGGTGGAGAGTGGTGACAGTGGTGAGATGGGTGACAGTGGTGGAGAGTGGTGACAGTGGTGAGATGGGTGACAGTGGTGGAGAGTGGTGACAGTGGTGAGATGGGTGACAGCGGGGAGAGTGGTGACAGTGGTGGAGAGTGGACAGTGGTGGAGAGTGGTGACAGTGGTGGAGATGGTGACAGCGGTGGAGAAAGTGGTGACAGCGGTGAGATAGGTGACAGTGGTGGAGAGTGGTGACAGCGGTGAGATAGGGACAGTGGTGGAGAGTGGTGACAGCGGTGAGATGGGTGACAGTGGTGGAGAGTGGTGACAGTGGTGGAAAGTGGTGACAGCGGTGAGATAGGTGACAGTGGTGGAGAGTGGTGACAGTGGTGAGATGGGTGACAGTGGTGGAGAGTGGTGACAGTGGTGAGATGGGTGACAGTGGTGGAGAGTGGTGACAGCGGTGAGATGGGTGACAGTGGTGGAGAGTGGTGACAGCGGTGAGATAGGTGACAGTGGTGGAGAGTGGTGACAGCGGTGAGATGGGTGACAGTGGTGGAGAGTGGTGACAGCGGTGAGATAGGTGACAGTGGTGGAGAGTGGTGACAGTGGTGGAGAGTGGTGACAGCGGTGAGATGGGGTGACAGTGGTGGAGAGTGGTGACAGCGGTGAGATAGGTGACAGTGGTGGAGAGTGGTGACAGCGGTGAGATAGGTGACAGTGGTGGAGAGTGGTGACAGTGGTGAGATGGGTGACAGTGGTGGAGAGTGGTGACAGTGGTGAGATGGATGACAGTGGTGGAGAGTGGTGACAGCGGTGGAAAGTGGTGACAGCGGTGGAAAGTGGTGACAGCGGTGGAAAGTGGTGACAGCGGTGAGATAGGTGACAGTGGTGGAGAGTGGTGACAGCGGTGGAAAGTGGTGACAGCGGTGGAAAGTGGTGACAGCGGTGAGATAGGTGACAGTGGTGGAGAGTGGTGACAGTGGTGGAGAGTGGTGACAGTGGTGGAGAGTGGTGACAGCGGTGGAAAGTGGTGACAGCGGTGAGATAGGTGACAGTGGTGGAGTGGTGACAGCGGTGAGATGGGTGACAGTGGTGGAGAGTGGTGACAGCGGTGAGATGGGTGACAGTGGTGGAGAGTGGTGACAGCGGTGAGATGGGTGACAGTGGTGACAGCGGTGAGATGGGTGACAGTGGTGGAGAGTGGTGACAGCGGTGAGATGGGTGACAGTGGTGGAGAGTGGTGACAGCGGTGAGATGGGTGACAGTGGTGGAGAGTGGTGACAGCGGTGAGATGGGTGACAGTGGTGACAGCGGTGAGATGGGTGACAGTGGTGACAGCGGTGAGATGGGTGACAGTGGTGACAGCGGTGAGATGGGTGACAGTGGTGACAGCGGTGAGATGGGTGACAGTGGTGACAGCGGTGAGATGGGTGACAGTGGTGACAGCGGTGAGATGGGTGACTGGTGGAGGAGAGAGGGAAGTGTAATGGTAGGGTGGCGAGGTAGCCTCTGCCACAGCCACTCTCCTGGCGGCCTCAGTACCAGGTGTGGTGCCGCCCTGGGGAGTGTTGCGGCGTCCTCTCCCACCTCCACACACCCGTGAGTCTTCTCCTCTACCGCCATAACTGTAATATTCTCCTCCCCCGTGTTTCACTTTGCTTTGACTGCATGACCAGGGGCCGTGAAGTGCCAATTTCATAGGTGCCAGAGCTGTGGTGGGCCTGGCAAAAGCCTGGCATTTCCTATCCTGTTTCTATATATGTCTCGCAATTATGTATTTCATGTCTGTACTCACTAATTATCATAAAATATAATTATCAAACGAATAAAGAAAAAACACCAATCGTGTATTTATCAATTTAAGAAGTTAAAACACTTAGTGTTCACAAAATACAACCAGTGAGAAGTTTCACAAGTGTCCACGAAGGGTCAGGTGTGAAGTGTTTTCTGGGGTGTGAAGCAACACTTGTCCTGCTGGTGTCATCTGTTGATCTGTGGCACCACAACCATGATATATGGCTCAGGATCTGTGGCACCACAACCATGATATATGGCTCAGGATCTGTAGTACCACAGCCATGATATATGGCTCAGGATCTGTGGCACCACACCCATGATATATGGCTCAGGATCTGTAGTACCACAACCATGATATATGGCTCAGGATCTGTGGCACCACAACCATGATATATGGCTCAGGATCTGTGGTACCACAACCATGATATATGGCTCAGGATGTGTGGCACCACAACCATGATATATGGCTCAGGATCTGTGGCACCACAACCATGATATATGGCTCAGGATCTGTAGTACCACAGCCATGATATATACTCACCTAATTGTACTCACCTAATTGTGCTTGCGGGGGTTGAGCTTTGGCTCTTTGGTCCCGCCTCTCAACTGTCAATCAACAGGTGTACAGATTCCTGAGCCTACTGGGCTCTATCATATATACATTTGAAACTGTGTATGGAGTCTGCCTCCACCACATCACTTCCTAGTGCATTCCATTTATTAACTACTCTGACACTGAAAAAATTCTTTCTAACGTCTCTGTGGCTCATCTGGGTACTAAGTTTCCACCTGTGTCCCCTTGTTCGTGTCCCACCCGTGGTGAAGAGTTTGTCTTTGTCCGCCCTGTCAATTCCCCTGAGAATTTTGTAGGTGGTTATCATGTCTCCCCTTACTCTTCTGTTTTCCAGGGATGTGAGGTTCAGCTCCTTTAGCCTTTCCTCGTAGCTCAATCCTCTCAGTTCCGGGACGAGCCTGGTGGCATACCGCTGAATCTTCTCTAACTTTGTCTTGTGTTTAACTAGGTATGGACTCCAGGCTGGAGCTGCATACTCCAGGATTGGTCTTACATAAGTGGTATACAGGGTTCTGAAAGATTCCTTACACAAATTTCTAAAGGCAGTTCTTATGTTGGCCAGTCTAGCATATGCCGCTGATGATATTCTTTTGATGTGGGCTTCTGGGGACAGGTTCGGTGTGATATCAACCCCCAGATCTTTCTCTCTATTTGACTCTTGCAGGATTTCCCCTCCCAAATGATACCTTGTGTTCAGCCTCCTGCTCCCTTCTCCTAATTTCATCACCTTACACTTTCCCGAGTTGAACTTTAGCAGCCATTTTCTAGACCATTCCTCCAGTTTATCCAGGTCATCCTGTAGTCTCTGTCTATCTTCATCCGTCTTGATTCTTCTCATAATTTTTGCATCATCAGCAAACATTGAGAGGAATGAGTCTATACCCTCCGGAAGATCGTTCACATATATTAGAAACAGGATGGGTCCAAGTACTGAGCCCTGTGGGACTCCGCTGGTGACATCTCGCCACTCTGATGTCTCCCCCCTCACCGTTACTCGCTGTTTCCTGTTGCTTAAGTACTCCCTTATCCACTGGAGCACCTTCCCTTTTACTCCTGCCTGTTGCTCCAACTTTTTTAACAGCCTTTTGTGCGGTACTGTGTCAAAGGCTTTTTGGCAATCCAGGAAAATGCAGTCGGCCCACCCTTCTCTTTCCTGCCTAATTTTTGTTGCTTGGTCATAAAATTCTATTAAACCTGTGAGGCACGATTTACCATCCCTGAACCCATGTTGGTGGTGCGTTACAAAGTTATTTCCCTCTAGATGCTCTACGAGCCTTTTCCTCACGATCTTCTCCATTACCTTGCATGGTATACAAGTTAAGGAAACTGGCCTGTAATTCAGTGCCTCTTGCCTGTCACCCTTTTTGTATATTGGGACCACGTTAGCTGTCTTCCAACTTTCTGGTAAGTCTCCTGTTTCCAGTGACCTGTTATACACCATAGAGAGTGGCACACTTAGTGCTTCTGCACCTTCCTTTAGTATCCATGGTGAGATTCTGTCAGGCCCAACAGCCTTTGTCACATCCAGCTCCAGCAGACACCTTTTGACCTCATCACTGGTGAGGTCAAATTCCTCCAAGGTTGCTTGGTTTGCCACCTCCTCATTTAGTGCAGGGGCTTCTCCTTGTTCTATTGTGAAGACCTCCTGGAATCTCTTGTTGAGTTCTTCACACACCTCCTTGTCATTCTCTGTGTATCTGTTCTCCGCTTTTCGCAGCTTCATCACTTGTTCTTTCACTGCTGTTTTCCTCCTGATGTGGCTGTGGAGCAGCTTTGGTTGGGTCTTGGCTTTACTCGCGATGTCATTTTCAAACTGTCTCTCTGCTTCTCTCCTCACTCTGAGGTACTCATTTCTGGCCCTCTGGTATCTCTCCCTGCTCTCTGGTGTTCTGTTATTTCTGTAATTTCTCCATGTTCTTTTACTCAGCTGCTTCGCTACCTTGCATTCCTGGTTGAACCATGGGTTTTTTTGTTGTTTTTTCGTTTTTCTCCTTTTGGACAGGATAAACCTGTCTGCAGCTTCCTGGCACTTCTGGGTGACAAATCCATCATGACCTGCACATTCTTGTCTCTAAGTTCTGTTTCCCATGGTATATAGGCTCAGATCTGTGGCACCACACCCATGATATATGGCTCAGGATCTGTAGTACCACAACCATGATATATTCTCAGGATCTGTAGTACCACAGTCATGATATATGCTCAGGATCTGTGGTACCACAGTCATGATATATGGCTCAGGATCTGTGGTACCACAACCATGATATATGGCTCAGGATCTGTAGTACCACAGCCATGATATATGGCTCAGGACTGTAGCACCACAGCCATGATATATGGCTCAGGATCTGTGGTACCACAGTCATGATATATGGCTCAGGATCTGTAGTACCACAGTCATGATATATGGCTCAGGATCTGTGGTACCACAACCATGATATATGGCTCAGGATCTGTGGCACCACAGTCATGATATATGGCTCAGGATCTGTAGTACCACAGCCATGATATATGGCTCAGGATCTGTGGCACCACAACCATGATATATGGCTCAGGATCTGTAGTACCACAGTCATGATATATGGCTCAGGATCTGTGGCACACACAGTCATGATATATGGCTCAGGATCTGTGGTACCACAGTCATGATATATGGCTCAGGATCTGTGGCACCACAACCATGATATATGGCTCAGGATCTGTAGTACCACAACCATGATATATGGCTCAGGATCTGTGGCACCACAACCATGATATATGGCTCAGGATCTGTGTACCACAGTCATGATATATGGCTCAGGATCTGTATACCACAGTCATGATATATGGCTCAGGATCTGTGGCACCGTAGCAATGATATATGGCTCAGGATCTGTGGTACCACAGCCATGATATATGGCTCAGGATCTGTAGTACCACAGCCATGATATATGGCTCAGGATCTGTAGTACCACAGTCATGATATATGGCTCAGGATCTGTGGTACCACAGTCATGATATATGGCTCAGGATCTGTAGTACCACAGCCATGATATATGGCTCAGGATCTGTGGCACCACAACCATGATATATGGCTCAGGATCTGTAGTACCACAACCATGATATATGGCTCAGGATCTGTAGTACCACAACCATGATATATGGCTCAGGATCTGTAGTACCACAACCATGATATATGGCTCAGGATCTGTAGTACCACAGCCATGATATATGGCTCAGGATCTGTGGCACCACAACCATGATATATGGCTCAGGATCTGTAGTACCACAACCATGATATATGGCTCAGGATCTGTGGCACTGTAGTCATGATATATGGCTCAGGATCTGTAGTACCACAACCATGATATATGGCTCAGGATCTGTGGCACTGTAGTCATGATATATGGCTCAGGATCTGTAGTACCACACCCATGATATATGGCTCAGGATCTGTGGCACCACAGCCATGATATATGGCTCAGGATCTGTGGCACCGTAGCCATGATATATGGCTCAGGATCTGTGGCACCACAACCATGATATATGGCTCAGGATCTGTGGCACCACAGCCATGATATATGGCTCAGGATCTGTGGCACCACAGCCATGATATATGGCTCAGGATCTGTAGTACCACAGCCATGATATATGGCTCAGGATCTGTAGTACCACAGTCATGATATATGGCTCAGGATCTGTGGCACCACAGCCATGATATATGGCTCAGGATCTGTGGCACCGTAGCCATGATATATGGCTCAGGATCTGTAGTACCACAGCCATGATATATGGCTCAGGATCTGTAGCACCACAGCCATGATATATGGCTCAGGATCTGTAGCACCACAGCCATGATATATGGCTCAGGATCTGTAGCACCACAACCATGATATATGGCTCAGGATCTGTGGCACCACAACCATGATATATGGCTCAGGATCTGTAGCACCACAACCATGATATATGGCTCAGGATCTGTGGCACCACAGTCATGATATATGGCTCAGGATCTGTAGCACCACAACCATGATATATGGCTCAGGATCTGTAGTACCACAGTCCATGATATATGGCTCAGGATCTGTGGCACCACAACCATGATATATGGCTCAGGATCTGTGGCACCACAACCATGATATATGGCTCAGGATCTGTAGTACCACAGCCATGATATATGGCTCAGGATCTGTGGCACCACAACCATGATATATGGCTCAGGATCTGTGGCACCACAACCATGATATATGGCTCAGGATCTGTGGCACCACAGCCATGATATATGGCTCAGGATCTGTAGTACCACAGCCATGATATATGGCTCAGGATCTGTGGCACCACAACCATGATATATAGCTCAGGATCTGTGGCACCACAGCCATGATATATGGCTCAGGATCTGTAGTACCACAGCCATGATATATGGCTCAGGATCTGTAGTACCACAGCCATGATATATGGCTCAGGATCTGTGGCACCACAACCATGATATATGGCTCAGGATCTGTGGCACCACAACCATGATATATGGCTCAGGATCTGTGGCACCACACCATGATATATAGCTCAGGATCTGTGGCACCACAACCATGATATATGGCTCAGGATCTGTAGTACCACAACCATGATATATGGCTCAGGATCTGTGGCACCACAACCATGATATATGGCTCAGGATCTGTGGCACCACAACCATGATATATGGCTCAGGATCTGTGGCACCACAACCATGATATATGGCTCAGGATCTGTAGCACCACAACCATGATATATGGTTCAGGATCTGTGCACCACAACCATGATATATGGCTCAGGATCTGTAGTACCACAGTCATGATATATGGCTCAGGATCTGTAGTACCACAGCCATGATATATGGCTCAGGATCTGTAATACCACAGTCATGATATATGGCTCAGGATCTGTGGTACCACAGTCATATATATGGCTCAGGATCTGTGTACCACAGTCATGATATATGGCTCAGGATCTGTAGTACCACAGTCCATGATATATGGCTCAGGATCTGTAGTACCACAGCCATGATATATGGCTCAGGATCTGTAATACCACAGTCATGATATATGGCTCAGGATCTGTGGTACCACAACCATGATATATGGCTCAGGATCTGTGGCACCACAACCATGATATATGGTTCAGGATCTGTGGTACCACAGCATGATATATGGCTCAGGATCTGTAGTACCACAGTCATGATATATGGCTCAGGATCTGTAGTACCACAGTCATGATATATGGCTCAGGATCTGTGGTACCACAACCATGATATATGGCTCAGGATCTGTGGCACCACAACCATGATATATGGCTCAGGATCTGTAGTACCACAGCCATGATATATGGCTCAGGATCTGTAGTACCACAGTCATGTATATGGCTCAGGATCTGTAGTACCACAGTCATGATATATGGCTCAGGATCTGTAATACCACAGCCATGATATATGGCTCAGGATCTGTAGCACCACAGCCATGATATATGGCTCAGGATCTGTGGCACCACAGCCATGATATATGGCTCAGGGTCCCACTGAACTAGAGTAGGTCCATGTAGTATAACAAACATGAGTGGTGACACATAATGTATGAGAACCCTTGAGCGTGGTGGTGTTATTACCTGGTTATGTGAGTGAATCCCCTCTCACACTCAGCAGTACTAATGGCAATAACTTGTCAACAGCTCGGTAATGGGTGGAAATCTTGGGGGAGGCGGCGTCCAGGATCCTCCACACAGTCTCTAAAGCCATTTACTGCCGAGTAAGAAGAAAGATTGAACCTCTTACATAGAGATAATATTTCAGCTTCTCCGTAATTAGGTGGTATTTCATCAGGCCAGCGCCATTAGTCATTGTGAAGGACACACATTTCACTTAACAGTGATTTATACACACTTTGAGGTTCAGAGGTTTGAGAGGCTTTCATGGACGTTGTCGTGAACATAAGGTGCCTGAAAGTGTTCACAAGACTAGTAAGAAACTGTTGATAATTAATGGAGACAATTTTCTTGTTGCTTCTTATGGTAATCCTCCAAACTTGCCCTTTTCAATTGTCTTTTGAGCTTCTAAAGTTCTAGTGCCAGGTTTCCCTTTTAGTCCACGCAATGACCTTATGCTCCGTTCATAGTATGCTCTGTCAGTCTG